>WUQG02185541.1:0-22428 GCA_011317285.2 Androctonus mauritanicus
TGATTGTGCAACCGATCAACTTCCGGCAAGCATAGCTCCTACGAGGCAGAGGAAAAACTTTTTGCACTGCACTGTACATAGGATATAATCAATTTTCTGTGAAAAAAGATTTAAAAATCCGTTTTTTACCAATATAATTAGAACAATCGAATTTTTTTATTAGATTGCTAGCTTCGGTTTCTCTTTCTCAACAGTAAATATAGTACAAAAGTTGACTGAGGTTCCGAATACGCCCCGTTCTAAAAACTAATTTTTCACTTCTAAATGCTAAAGCAAGAATAAAAATATTTTCTTTCGGTTTTCTTTCAATGGCAAAAGTCATTCATGCTATATATTGCTAAAGTAATCATTTAGTATACACATATCCCTTTTATAACACGGTTTCGCTCTAACACGATTTTAAAATTGCGGAAATCCTCATGTTACATGCAAAAAATTAATGAAAACATTTTCATTAATTTTTTGCACGTAAAATGCAATCATTGGGAAATTGCTAAAATTAGTCATAAATGCAGTTTCACTAGTTTGCCGTGAGAGAGACGATATGCAGTCTATTTTCGATTTCGATTTTAAGTTTAGTTAATTGACAACAATTGAGTATTTTGTGTTCCAAACGTTCACTTCTTAGATAAAAAAATAAGGTTTTATTCTTCAATAGAGGAATATGAAAGAGAAGAAAAACTTTTTTATTTATAAAGTTTTTTGAGTATATGTTAAAGAACGATTATTTTCTAACGGATTAGATTGCAAATATTGTAGAGAGCAAAAGATACACAAATTTTAAATGCAGAAAAAGTTCAGATTATGAAGTTGATAGCGTTAAAAAGAAAAACGTTTTCGTTTTAACTGAACAGTAGTAAAGAAGATATAATTATTAAATGAATGTTATCTAAGCTATACTGTATACTTTTTTTCCCCTTTTGTTTTACTTATATTGTTTTTTTAGCGTTTTACGTATATATTTTTTCTTTCTGTATGTTTCGTGTTATTAATATTCTTAATAAAAAATAATCTCTTATGTGGAATTAAAGAAAATTATTTATTTTTAATTGATTTTGGAATGTAACTCCCTTTTTTGTATTGGCTCCAGGTTTCATATAACACGGTTTCACACAATACGGGGTTTTTTAGGAACCTATTTATCATATTATAAGGAGGGATACTTGTATAATTAAAGAATCACTACCACTATCATATAATTAAAAATGCGTACTTCCACTAAAGTGAACTTTCAGTACTTTCATTGTGTTAAAGATTCATACGAAAGCATAAATTCGATCAAAAATTTTATCAAAACATCAAATTTTAATCAAATTGATAAGTTTTTCAGCTGAATATCTAAAGATGGCATCTTTATACTTATGTTGTTGTTTGGAAATAATTTAATTTTATAAACAGACTACATTCAAAACCACAACTCAAAATTTTTACTCTTTAATCTCATGATACACAGTAGTCTGTTATATGAATATACTATACAATAATATTTTTTAAAATTTCATAGTATTCTCTTATAATGTATATAGTTATAATAGAAAATAAACAACAGAAATGATATTTTCATTAGTTGAGAGCAAAAAGTTAGTAGAAAAACAAATATTACATATGTAAGTTTACTTTTCAGAGTTATTCAATTGTTTATTATATCATTGAACAATTGTAACCTTCAAAATTCGATATATCCTTCTAAAAAAAACTTTTGTTATTTATCAGTCGACATATATTGCTTCTAGAAATATCAAATTATGGCTTTAAAATTTTACTTAAGGTTATAAATATTTTAATCCTATAAAATTATAAATATAACCAAGTTTAAAAATACCTAACTAAATTAATAATCAATATTTGCAAAACCAGAATTGTGGAGACCAGCAAATTGTTAAATTATTTTAATCATTATAATTTTAGAATTTAAAAAAATAATAATAAAATAAAATAAGATTAAATTAAAATTCTGATAAGAAAATTGGAGACATTTAAAATGTCAGATGATTCGATTTCATCAAACAATGATGAAATGAGATCGCCCTCTACAGCTAACTTGTAAGATAACGTGATCGCTTTTGTTAAGCCATAAGAATAAATGATAAGTTTGTTACTTTTCTTAGAAAAAAAGAATTAATATATATATATATTTATGATCGGGTAAAGTGTCTTCTATGCAGTCGGGCCCACAGATTTAAGAAGAGAGAGTCGTAAATTCATCTTGTGCGTGTAAACAAAGGACTGAGCTACGCCGAACTTTATCTTCATAAGGTCGAAAAAGGAACTGAGCCAATCCAAGGAGAGATCGAACTGGAGAAGAGTATGAATCTCCATAGAAGAAAAACTAAACATATTGTTTTATTAACCCAGTTACCTATCCACCCTTCCGACATCGTCGGAAGTGTTTATAAACTCTTTCCTCTATAATAGAGGAAGTTGTTTGTTGTTTTTCAAATATAGTCGCTGTATCATTTGGTCGCTGTCTCATTACCTATCCTTGCTCACTCCGCAGACTGCAGGAAGGCCGTAAGCCTGTTCATATCGTCCGCAGTTCTCATAGAATGAATATAAATTCCAACTAACTTTTGAAGGTAAACAATTATTATTTTTCTAAGATTTGCATCTGAATTATATATATTATATAAAATGAAGGACAAATAATTTATTGTAATTTTAGAACTGTAATGTGTCATTGAAGATAAATATTTAGACCTTGATTAATGCGAAAAAAATTTATATTGTGTATACAAAACAATACTAATAAACTTCTATAATTTTATCTCAGAGTAAGCGATGAATAGAATCACGAAAGAAATAGCAATGAATTTTCCCTATACACTTTAAAAAACTAAAATTTATTTATAAAAGTTTTGGAAATTAGCTAATTTTATAAGGCTTTAAATAAAAATTATTGTAGCATTTATATACAGTACAATACATAATCTATTTTTTCCAATATACTTCGATTACTTTTGTTTCTAGGTAGATTTTCAGACAGTTATAACAATATCGGTATTTTAGCTTGTAAAATATAAATAATTTTTATAAAATAATGACTCAGTATACTGAATTTCATTTTTTAAGATCATCATTTCATTAATTATTTTTATAAATTATAACGTAAGGATAATATTTAATATAAGTAGGCACTTCTGGAAAGGGCTAATTGTCTATTTATCGAATGTGTCCTTTATTCGAGAATGACTAAACAATTAATATTTATGTCATTAAAAATCGCCTTCAATGGCATAATCTATATGATGAATTTCATAAAAATCTACGATATTAATTTTCATAAAATTGTAAAAATCTTGAAATACTCTCTTCATATCTTTTGAGCCATCCGATGAATATTTATAAAATTTAGTAAGAAGGTCATGCTATTGAAGATGACCTTGGCATCATATCAATTCATTCAGTAACTTTAATTATTTAAAAATGGTGGGTATTTAAACTTTTGAAGTTTCCTTCTAATAACTGTGGAGCTATTTGATAGATTTTAATGAAGTCAATAGCGATACCATTCATTGAAGATAATTTAAATGACATAGTTTTCAATCTTGCATTTTAGATCATTACGTATAACAGACATTTATAGAAAAATAGGTGGGCAGTTTCTAGAATTGCTTGTTAGAAGGCAATAATGAAGAAATTGAATAGATTTATAGCTTTATCATTTCAAATTGTAGATGTATTACCATAACCTACAGAATTAATTCGGAAATACATTAACAGAATTACTACAGAATAATGTTAGAACTTAAATGGTGATATATATTTAAATATCAAGTTCGTATTACTAAAAATTTTTCTCAATGTGATATAAAAATATAACTTTTATCATTTTATTATAATTTATGAAAAATATGTTGAATATTTCGAAGTTTAATACAGTGTAAACTGAATTTCTATAAAGGATATTAAATGATAATTTCGCCCATTTTTATTACTAACATCGATTATAAAGAATTTTGTTAACACTTAAAAAAACAAGTTTTAAAATTATCTTTCTGGTTTAATATTAAAATATATAAAAATTAGCATTTTAAGAAAGTTTTATAATTTAAATCTATACAAAGGCATAACAATAATAAATAATAACAATAATCTGTACAAAGGCTTCAAAACAATAATAAAAAAAAAATGTTTCTGATGTAATTCAATTAAGAAAATGTCAATTTATAATTTGGAACCTCAAGATGCCGAGTTAACATGATTAATAATGCAATAATATAATTAAGATTTTTCTAAGAGTTTTTTCGTTTGGTATGGCCCAGTTAGTGCCTCAAATTATGTTCTAAGATATAGGAACGGAAATTTTAATTAAAAAATTTATGGATACTATATTCAAGATGAAAGGTTTATTACTTGTTATAAAAAGTGAACTATCTTTAATTGCATAAAGTAATTTTATAAATGCATAAATGAATATTAGAAAATATATCGAAAAATGAATTATCTGCTTGCATAGTTCATTATATTCAAGCATAGAAACTTTCAAATGTATTCAAGTTGTTGTGGCTGAATATTATATACAGAATTATACTTGAATGCTTAATACATATACATTCACTCATTTTTTAACAAATATGCTAAATAAAAAGTCTAATAGCTGGTTGACTGCATATTAATTATTTATCTATTTATTTAATTTTGATAGAGTTGATCTACACTACTAAATCAAGAAAACCCCATTGTTAATAAAGCGAAAATTCCTATATTCAAAGATCTTTGACCAAAAAAAATATCAGAAAACTTTGCTATAATCTAATTCATAATAATTTTAAAACCTAGTCTGACAGATTAGAAATAGTCTTTAAACATTCTTTAAATTCAATGTCTAGGACACGTTAATAAACATTTACAAATGGCTTCTGAAATTGCCAATCTCTTTTCAAGTTACCTGCTAGGCCAAAAATCTATATTTCAGTGATATAGAATCTGATATCATTTCGTAGAAAACATTCTTTTTTTATTTATTGATAAATTAACAACGATTCAATTGATTTAATAACTATCAGAAAATATAACTCTGCTCTTTATGAAGCGGCTGATTATTGTAAATCGTGAAATCCTATGTAAAGAGTATGATAATTTGTCAAATTTTATAACTTCGAAATCTTATTGATTTGTTAGAAAGTTTTCAAACATTCTAAGGATTATTTCTGATTCATTTTTATACTTTAAGTATATTTTTTAATATGATTACGATTTATCTATTACTGTAATTCTCTAGAATAGCGATCCCCAAACTTTTAATCACACCCTTTTATCAGTAATGAATAATAGCATGCCCACTATACAACAGACATATATTATGAAAAGCAAAAAATGAGGATCTCTGGGGGTCTGCGCAGCATACTCTGGGACCATTATTCTAAAACAAGAATTCTCTTGAGATATAGTTTCAGACCTTCCTGTTTGTTGTGAGAATATATTTTTATTTGAACATATGTTACTTTCTCTCATAACATTAGAAAAAGTTAAACTTATATTGAATCGATTTGACTGAATATTTCTCAGGAAATATCGATAACAGTTTAAAAGCATTGCTATTGTATCATAAAATTTATAATAGCAATTTTTAACTTATTTCCAAAAGAAACTGAAACTTATGGGATCATCATATTGTTTGTGTATACTTTACTAGTAACTTTTGAACTAATTAGAAAATTTTCATGATATTTAATAGTAATGTTCTATCATTAAGGTAACCTTAATGATACTTCATTTAACCCTCTAGCTTCAATTAATTAAAAATGGTAGCCGTTCAAACTTCTGATATATTCCCTTAATACAGTATATCCTGAACTTAAGTTTTTCTTATAAAATTTAGTAAGATGGTCAGGCTATTGAAGATGTATTTGAAATAGGATTAACTAAACCTGTAGATTAATCCATTTAAAAATAGCAAATATTCAATCTTCTAAGTTTTTCTCTAATGACTATTTAATATATTTTTACAGAATTTTATGAAATTCATCATATAAGTTATGCCACTAAAGGTAATTTTGATGACATATATTTTAATCCATTAGTCATTCTAAAATAAAGGACATATTCAAAAAGTAGCGATTAACTCCTTCCAGAATTGCTTGTTTATTATATTGAATGTTGATTAATCGTTCTTATAATTTGTTGTCTGTCCTTATTTTTCGACATAATATTAAAAAATTTTAGCAAATATTTGTGCCAACATTCAATAAATTTTATTATTTCATTATTTCTATATGTTGATTTCTCTAGTGAAAGTTATACAATATTTCCATATAACGATTTTTCATAAAATTTATTTATCTTTGTATATTACAAACAAGTAAATTTCAGATAAAAGCTATTATTATAATGATTATTATCATCATTGTTTAAATAACTTATTTGTTTTTCAACTTTTTAGAAATTCCATTCAAAATTGAATTCCATATTATTGTATACGTGTTTTTAAACTTTATTTAAAGCTAACATTTAAATGAGAAAATTATTATTTAAGAGCTAATGATGTTATAAAAAAACTGATAAACCTCTACAATATTTAATTAATTAAATTCTTTTCTGATTTCGATTTTCTTAAAATTCAAAAATTTAGCTAATTTAAAATTTATCAAACGATTTATGTTTGCCTTTATTGAAAAATGAAAAGATAAATATGTAAATTTATTTTGTATTTATATCGAAAAACTATTTAGCGAGTATTAACGGAAATTTATTTAATATTTTTGGAAAGAGTTATAGATATTTTTAAATTCTGTATTATTTAAAATAAGATAACATGAACAATACAAACTATGAATTTTCCAATTTAAAAGAATTACAATTTATTTTTGAATTTTAACTATTCAATACAAATACCAAATTGCATTAATCTTCAAAAATACAATATTATTTTTTGCATAATTTAATAAAGCATGAAAGTTAGCCTTTCTTTCCACCTCCACCACCGCCTCCTCTGCCTCCTCCACCTCCTTTACCTCCGCCTCCACCACCTTTTCCTCCGCCTCCGCCACCTTTTCCTCCACCTCCACCTCCGCCACCTTTTCCTCCTCCACCTCCACCACCACCTCCTTTTTTAGCTCTCTTCACTCGAATATTTTTTACGTGTTCATCAAAATATTCTGCTTCTCTTTTCAATCGATCTTGAGCATTTTCTAATTCGTCAAGATGCTGATCAAAAGCTGTAAGAAGATATAAATATTTTAAATTCAATTATATATAATATGAAATATATAGTTCAACTGATACATACCTTCAGCTTGCCAAATAATGCAACTCAGGCATACAAATGCCAAGATTAAGATAATTTCTATCTTCATCCTGAACAACTTGTCCAAGTCTAGTTGTTGAGCTCTTTATATATTCTTAAAAAGTCGGTGAACCCGAACGAATTTCAAAATCGACCAATCATTTTTTGCAAAATTTATGCGAAAACAAAAGCAGATTTAATATCGTTGCGTCATTGGCTATTCATAAATTAAGGCCTTCACACAATTTCTCGAAAGTGTGTATTCAATTTTTAATTTTTATTTGTAACCCAGATAAAAAATATTTAGATTATTTTAAAGCGTAAATTAATGTTATAGGTTGTAAAAATGGAGCTAAAAAATAATTTCAACAAAAAAAAAATCCATCTTGTTATAAACTATTAGTAGAATTTCAGAATCAGAGAAAATCTCCAGTAACCAGAAGAATATTATAAAAATTCCAAAATAATTCATTAAAAGTATTGTTTATTTTATGACAAATAATGATTTTTGATTCCAAGAAGTTTATTTATTTAACCATTAAGAGCTATTTCTTCTATTTGTGATCTTATTTTGGCCAAATTTTCATTTACAGCCATTCAAGACATATTTAAGAAGTCTTTTAAGTGCAAAGCATTGGATCTTACAACTGTTAATGTTTATATTGGATAAAATCTGATTATAAAGTTTTAATTCGGTCTTTATATTCATTTTTGCTAGACTATCACTGGAATATTTTATAATATTTAAGTTCAAGAATTAACCTTATCCGATTCATGCTAAACGTTACTATTCGATCAGATAGTAAAAAAATATTAGGAACAATAATTATTTTTTGGAAGATTAATTGAGTGAAACACATTGAAAAAAACTGATTTTAGGACACATGATGCAATATTTTGTTATCCTATTTTTATTTTAACGTTTCTAATAGACAGTTCTATTTTAGTATAATTAAAAAATAAATGCAGACACACTCTTAAGTGGGAAAATAACATGTCGACATGAAGAAATAGCCTCTAAGAAATAAATCTTTTATGTAGTAAATCCTTTGTCTCTCTGTCTTGTCCTCTTTTATCGCTTCACGTTTAATTAGGTGCTAATAAATTTTCAAAAACAACTGAATTGAAAAACAAAATGATGTCGCAGAATAACTGAATCGTTTGGGCATACCTGTACAAGTTACAAGAATTTATTGAGTAAAAATGCCTTCAAATCTATCGGTGACACCCAAAAAACAACCAATATACTTTATTCATAGATATGTATTGTTGACTCAGCTTCCTTAAAGTTCTATTTAGTTTTTATGAATGGTTATTTTTGTCTGTTATGTAGAAAATTATATAGTTACTTTATTAAGTTGTTTACAACACGTGCTCGAAATAATGAGCAATAAAACTGAAACAGTTCATACTTAAATTTATTTACATTAATTAACTTAAATAAATTTGAATTTAATTAGAGTATATGTATTTTGAAATTAATTATACTTTATATCATTTTCACACACTCATTTTATCACTATATGAATTACGATAGCGTGATCATGTGATCAGAACAGTCATTAATTCATTTAAAAATAGACTCATATAAATGACAATATTTTTACTAGCTATCTGTAAAATAAATTTAAAGTAGAACAGTTACAAAACCGAAATTAAAATGATTAATGTTGAACTAGAAAATCACCCAGATTCCGTCTTAGGTGCCATTTTGGACAAAAAGTCTTTCTGGTATAAGGCAAAAAATTTTCTTTTCAATTTTTATAACAACTCAAAAATAAAAGCAAAATAATTATTTGCTCTATATTATATAAACTTTTAGAAAATCATTATTAAATGGTTTTATTTAAAATAGAGTTATAGTATTTTTGACATATTTAGTGAACTTTACATTTCAATATAAAAATATTATAATTAATACTTAAAATCAATTTTTATTATAAAAATGCTTACAAAGAAATTAATTTATGTAACAATTAAAATTATATCGAAAAAAAATGGAAGATTTTTTTTTGTTATTTATTCATCCTTTATTTCAGAAAAACATCTATTTGTTTCATTTTAATTTATTAATAAATGTTTTTTATTGAACAATTATTCTTTAATTATTAATTAATAAAAAATATTAATTTTATTAAATTTATAAATTAATTACTTCTAAATTTCCTTCTTTACGGGGTTGTTATATAAAAGGCTTGTAGAAATTTAAATATGAATTTTATTATAGACGTAAACATTGGTTGGCTGTTATGCAGTACAGTATATTGATTCTTAATAGAACAAAAAGTAATCGGTGTCTGTAGGAAACTTAATAACGTTCGAAAACATGTTTCACTCAAATTTTAGTTGAAAGCAAACATTAAAGTCGCAATTTAATCTACATCTTTATAGAACAGTCTTAAATAAACACATAAATTTGGTGACGAATTAGTCGAGATCAAATTTTATGATAATGCTAGTAATGAGATGATAAAGTTAAGACACAAACATAAAACAAAAATCGATAAAAATTCAAGTTTATAAATGATTACTGTATTGTTATTTGTCTTTTTATTTTAGAAAATAGTTTGATTTTAACTTCCATATCTCGCTTTCAGGTCTTCAAATTTTAGATAGGACGATTTTAGTCGGAATTGTAAAATTATTATTTTTTTGTTTTAAAATCATATAAAGCCGATTAATGACACATAATTAATTATATGAGAACTACATCATTAGAATGTTATTCCTTAAGTCTTTGTTTATTTATTTTATTAATAAATTAATGACGATCTATTTTTAACTAATTTTTTTTCAATAAAATACGTATAATTACAGTATTTTATAAAAGTTAACATTTCTCTGATTAATTAGCCAGTATCAATAAAAGGTTTTTATTTGTTTATTTTTTTATAGAAAATTCATCTATTTTGTATGCTGAGCAATCTTCTGCTATCTTATATGTTTTTATATCTATATATTTTATAAGTTTGCATTTGTTCTTGTACTCTGTATTACTCAAGATTGTTATAATTTTTGTTTTGATATCTTATCTTCTTGTTTGTAATTATTTTTGTTCAATATCTTTTTGGGTCACCATTAAATCTTCTTACTAATGTAAAGTATATAACAGGGGTGGCTAAACTTCATATCACTACGAGCCACATAGGAGAATCTCAAATACTTAAGAGTCGCAATCTGTTTCTTTTTGGGTCAATGAGAGCCACATCAGTTTTTTTCGAATATTTATAACAATGCTATCAAAAATTGTTTTTTATATATTTCATATGCATTTATTTCGTATAGATGAATTCTACTTTTTACAATAAAAGAATAAATTACAAATATATTATTTTTTAAAATTGAATAGATATCTGTTCCATATTAACTATTGATTTTCATGGTAGGGAGCCACAATGAAAGTATCAACGAGCCACATTTGGCACCCAAGCCGCAATTTGGCCACCTTGGGTATATAATAAATAATACAAGATTAAATCAGAACAAATTATTTTCCAATTTGGAAAGAAAATATAATATTTCTAGATTTCTATTTATTTTACTAATATTCATAATTTATTGATAAAAAAATTAAAAAGTTTAAAAATGATTAATTTATAAATTTATTGGTTAAAAAAGTAAACCAGTTTTAATTTTTATAAGATAAATATATAAAAAGTAAGTTATATCGGTTTAAAATAGTTTTTACTGGTAAATATAAATTAGAAAATTTGATTTCAATAAATTAATGTGTAAATCTGCAACAAAAAATATTTCCAAAATATCAAATGATTAATTTACACTTACCTTCTACTTAATTTATATTATAAATTTTATAATTATATTTTAATGTTATAAAATTGAAGAAAATTTCTTTTAATGTATAAATTATAATCTAATATTTTTGTATCCGTTTAAATTGTTTTGATTATTGATGATGCTGAATTATTATACAGTAATCAATTACCATTATAAATTTAAACAATTACTGTAACTTTTTTCCTCCTACTGATTTACTAATGCAACAATATTCGCAAAATACCTTTGTGGAAGAAAATTTAAATCATTTAAATAATCAATTTCAATTTATTTTTTAAATTAGTTAGGCAATTAACAAAATAACAGCAGTACTGACTAGTCATTATTTTATAAAATTGCTTAATAAATTACATTGATTTTGTTGAAGGTCATGAAAGAATCTGATGTAATTTCGTCATCTCTCAGAATATAAAAGGAGCTGCAGAAACAGGCACTTTATAGACTTAAAGATAAGTCAGAAATGAATATAAAAATATTTATTCTTTTGGCTTTCGTCTGTCTGGCTTGTATAGTTTTACAGGCTGAAGGTAAGTATGCATATATAGCTATGATTATACATTTTTGAATCATACGCTTGTATAGATTATATATCTTTAAATGATTTAAATGGAAGAAATTTTGTTATCTCTTGATTTTTATCATTAGAATTTCTATGTCTTTTTATTTTAATTTTTATAATTTTCTAAACTTATATTGTTTTCAGCTTCGGATGACTTCGATGTTTCTTCAAACCAGCAGTTAAAAAGCGAAAGCAAAATATTCAACGATGATGTAAATATCCGAGTAAAGAGAGCTGGAAAAGGTGGAGGTGGTGGGGGTAGAAAAGGTGGAGGAGGAGGAGGTGGAAAAGGAGGTGGAGGTGGAAGAAAAGGAGGTGGAGGAGGAGGTAGAAAAGGTGGTGGTGGTGGAAAGAAAGGATAAATTTGTTGCTGAAGATCTGTGTTTTTATGGAACTTTAATCCATATTCAAGTGTAGTAAAAATGATGGAATTATAATAAAATATTTTAATTCTGAAACTATTTTGTTTTTTAATACTTGTAACTGAATTTAGCCTTTATTTTGTTTTTATTCCGAGAAAATGTTATAAAATTATTATTTGTTCAAAAAGTTATTAAAATGTTTTTTTATATTTAATATTAATTGATACTAATCATAACTGAGATATTTCTATGAATTATTTATTGTAGTCTTCTTTCAACTTTTAGAACTTTTATCGTTAAACATTTTAAAGATGAAGTTAAAAAAGTATTTAATTCTTGGAAAAATTATTTATCAATTTTATCTTAATCAGGAAATTTTAAATTATAAAATAATTGAATTATTTAAGGTAGAATATAAATTTTTAACATTGATGAGAGATTAACGTTTAGGGAATTCATGCAGTAATATCATTAACAATTTTAACTTTCTTTTTTTTCAATTTTATTATGATAATGCACTTATAAACTTCATTAAGATGTGATGATAAAAGTTATTTACTAATTATTTAGTTTTCAAATAATTAAAATTAAATAAATAATTTATATTTGCTATTGTGAAGAATTTTGGTTTTTGAATCGACTGTCTATCAAGTGTTGAATATATTTTCAAATAAAAGTTTAACATATTCTATAAAATAATTTATTACTTTATAATTTGATATATTCTAAGTTTATGATCAGTTGATAAAATAAGAACTGGTATCTGCTATAGGATTATGATTTACTATTCTATATATTATTCACTTCAATAATTTCACATCAAGTTTGTCATTGTGAACAGAGCTAATATCATATAAGATGGTTGATATATAAATATTATTTATATCTAAAACAAACAATTCTGGAAAGGGATAATCCGAATTTCTCCTTTATTTTAGAATTATTGAAAATATGGGATTAAAATGTCATAAAACTAATCTTTAATGGCAAAATATATAGACTACTATATGTTGAATGTCATGAAAATCTATTATATAGATTAATAGTTATTATAGGAAAGCTTCAGAAAATTAAATATTCGACTGTTTTAAATGGATGAATCTACAGAGTTAATTAATGTTATATTAAATTCGAGTTTAATTGTCTAATTATCTCGCTAAATTTTATAAAAATCAATCAAATAATTTAGAAGTTATTGGGGAGATATCTTTGAAGTTTAAAAATCCTTCATTTTTAAACCGTTAAAATCAAATAATTATTTAGTATATCTTCGATATAATATTCAATGGCTTGATCACACACACAAATTTAATTAAACTCCAATAATAGTTCAGTATATATTAAGAGAGTATCTCAGAAGTTTGAATATCCGCCATTTTCTTAAATGTTCAAAGCTAGAAAGTAATGATGAAGCATCAAGTTATGGTATGTTTACAGCCATATTTACAGCCGTAATACCAAATTTCATGAAAAGCTATTAATTAATTCAAAGGCTATTTAGGAGAGATACACAGGCGGTCAGATAAAGCAATATAACGATTTTATCATATCTGTCTAATTATCACATTTCTTTTTATTTTAAAAATCTTTACAAGAAGAGTTTTCCCTTAAAAACGGAATATTTTTTAACAAACGCTATATATTCGAGTTATTAATATTTTGTTAATATAAAGTTAACATTTATATATTTTAAATTACAAACTAATATTTCAGAAAGTTTTGACAATATAAAATATATATTTTCCTGTTTTCTCTTCATCATCTAGCAAAACATCCAATCTCTTTCCAAAATAGTTTAATAATTTTTTTCTTTTTCTTCATATATTACAGCTGTAATAAATTTTTGACACGTTACATATGTTAGAAAATTGAGAAAAATGTGACAAATAAAAATATTTGAAAAAATAAGCAAATATAAATCTTTCGTAAATAAAAAAACGAGAAAAATAATTACAGCAAGACTACAATATTACAATTTATAAAATATCTTCCTGCAATAGAAAATTGCAGGAAGATATTTTATAAATCGTATATAGAAAATTTTTCTTATATACAAGCCAAAAATGTCACAAATATTATACTAATCAGAAGCAGTATTTTCATAACAGCTTATCCAATTATTAAAGTTACACAAGTTAATAAACATATTATGCATTTAAATTAAGGTTTTAATTGGATATTCGAAATTCTGTGAGGATTTACGAAATAGCAAATTGAAAACTCTTGTTCTTTCATCAATTATTACTCAAGCATTTTATTCTCTTGATTGACTAATCAACATTTTACTACTAATTTACTGTGAAAATAAATTTTTTCTAGTTTTAGTTTTATTATTTCATACCAAAAAATTCATTCAATTATTAGTAAAAAAAAAAAAAAAATTTTTTTGATAAAATAAATGGGTCAATTTCTAAACATCTTTAGATTGAAGTTACATGTTTTCTACGATCTCATTTTCATATTATACAGTACTTTGTAAGATCTTTTCATATATATAGTATTATTATTCTTGTTATAATCAATGATTTTATACTAAACTAAATCTAAGATTCATCAAATTTTTAATCAGAATAATCGATTGCAATATCTTGTATAAAATCATTAATGCTGAAAATCTCATTAAGAATTTTAATTTGAAAGATCATTTTTAATAAGGAAATTACGAAAAACAAATATGAATTTTAAATTTGCATCAACTTTTTATATTACTACATAGTGTAATCAAACCTGTAATTATTTAGCTTCATTATAATTGAGTAACATTTTTAATGATATGGCAGAAACGATGGTCCGGATGAGTATAAAAGGAGTGAAAATAAACGAGAGAGAGAGCAATCTGAAAAGATGAAGATTGTGCTATTCTGCAGTATATTCTTCTTTTGCCTAATGTTGGCAATATGTGAGCATTGCTTATTTTACATTTATGATTTTAATTCTCAATTATTTGTTTATTTATTTCTTTTTTTTTAGGTCTGGAACAAAATCGTGCAAACTTGATTAAAAGACAAGAAAATGCTATACATCAGTTTAAGAGAGAGATTGATTATTGGAATGTGAATAGGATTAGAGTGAAAAGAGCTGGAAAAGGTGGTGGAAGTGGAAGTGGAAGTAAAGGTGGCGAAGGAAAGAGAGAAGGAGGAAAGGGTGGCGACGGAGGAAAAGGAGGAGGTAGTGGAGGGAGCAAGAAAGGTTAATCTTCAAAAATATATTTCAGAAACACATTAAAATGTATACCATTATGATTTCAACTAAAATAAAGTTTTATCTTATTATTGATTAAGATTCTTGAATGAATATTCATTATATCATATAAAGTTGATTAATTATGAACGTCATAAAATATATATCGATTTATTTTACAAAGCTTAAAATTAAGTTTTAAAATTTATTCAATTGAAGATATCTTGCTAATTTATAGAATTAATCTAAGTTCAGTTAAATAAACATTGAATTATCAAATACTGTATAATTAAATGTTTAAAAATTTAATAAATTTATTGCATTGTGCTGCCATCTGATATATTCATTAGTTACTAATTTGATTTACTATATATTCATTCATTTTACAGTATAATTTATAGAAACAACAAATTAGAGATAATAATTCAATGTATTTTTATAATTTTATATAGCAAATATAATACAGATTTGTTTTATTACTTTAAAATAGATTTCAAAATATTTATATTTCATTAATCGATAATTCTATTGTTGAGTTTTTTTTTTTGTTAAAGCTATTGAGGAAAAGGAACTAGTAATTTTTTCTTTTATGAAAACTTTCCTTATATTTTTGTTATAGTAAAATATTTTCCTTCTGGATTATATACGTATATGTATCTCATGGTACATAAAGCACAAAAGACAACATTTAATGAATCATATAATCACAAATCATATATATCTCAGAAAATATTTATTTGTTTTATAAACTTTCGGTAATATGCTGTATTAAATATTATATTATAGTTTTGAATTATAAAATTTGCTCGATTTAAACATTTTACATATAAATGAAAACTACAAAACAGATTTTAGTCATCAAAATAATAAAAAGCATAATAAGAAATAAAAATCTAAAACACTTTACTAAAGTTAACCAAAATTTGAAAATTTTCATACTTGCAAATATTCTATCCTTGCTCTATCTGAATGAAATTCATTTCTGTAAAGAAAAAAAAATCACTTTTTTGTAACTAAAAAATTCTGAAATTAATTAAGCAAATTATAAAATAATAATCAGATTTTGAAGATATATGTATATAGATAAATTCAATATCATTTGAGGAATATTTTTAAAATTTACAAAATAAATAATAAAATGTTTATTATATGGCATTATTAATAATCATAATATTAATTGCAACATTCACTGCAATAACTTAATTGTAAATTGCAAGTAAATATATCTTACTCGCAACATTTGTAGAAAATACATTAAAAGGTTATAATAATTTTAAAAATTATAGAAACATCGCCAGAACGTATCTTTATATTTTAAAAATATTTTAAATCGTTTTAATGATACGAAAAATAAAAAGTAGTTTCTTATCAGAAAAATGAATTTAATTTAAAAATTTATTTTTAAAATCATTAAAAGAATTGATCATTATCCAATCGCGTTAATTATGCTTAACTGGTAAATTCCTTGTTTCTTAAGTTCAAAGTTTCAGGAAATAAATTTGAAAGTTTTTCACGAGTTTGAGAACGAAAAAAAAAAAAAAAAAAAGAATTTGCTACAATTTCCCTAATTAAACTTTGTGTTAAAAATTTTTCAGTTGTTTTCTTTAAAATTTAAGTTGATCTATTTTTAAGGAGTACTATTTTAAATAAAAAAAAGAAAGCTTGAATTATGAAATATTTTTAGTTGACATGCTTATATTTATATTTTAGTTTTTCATTATAAGCACATTATTAATTTCTTTTCAATAACTATTACAAATGGCTCTGAATAAATAATAATAATAAATATATGTTTAAAATTTTATGGACTATGAATTTTTCAATGCTCAATATATTTTTACTATCAGATAAACTTTTTGAAATGAAGAAAACCTGTAATAAAATATTTAATAGTAACTTATATATTTTCTATTGTATTTATACTTAATAGTACAGTATTCAGTATTTTGTATTTTTTAATCAATTTTAATAATATACAATATATGATTCATATAATTTATATAATCTTCTATTAGAATGATTTACGTAAATTTCCAATACAAAACTGTGAACATTTAAATTTTATAAATTTGTGTACTTAGAGATTAATTTACTGTATTATATTTGGTAATTTTTAGGAAAACTGGGCTCGTCTTTCGATTCTCATTTTTGACAACTATAGGAATTTCATTAATTCTATATAATATGTAAAAAATATGCGCAATTGTTTAAATATATTGCATTTTAGATAGATTGAAATATTTAAATTTATGATAATTTGGATATTTTCATCCCTCAGTTATGTTTTATAAAAAATATTTACTTGTTGGATGATAATTTGATCAATCTTAATTTTTTCCTAAAAATCAGTATATATATATATTCTTTAGTATATCTCGTTTTATATTAATTATTTATTGATTGTTGAAATAATTAATAATTAATTAATTAATTAATTGTCCTCAGAAAATAGAATATGTATTTGTTGAAAGACTTCTAATGAAAATAGTTTAATTGAATTCAAGAATATAATAGTTAAAAACACACAAAATAGTTATGTTTAATATTAATATTGAAATGTTATATTTTTAGAAATCTTATTAGATTTATATACGTGCTTCTGTAGTTTCATATGGCACATTTCTATGAAGCATTAGAACATACGTCATCTAATCATTACTCATAGTGTGGTTCTATCTACAAAGATCATTGACTTTCAACTTAAAACCTTCGAAGAGCTTCATAGCTTTCAGAACTTTTGGAGATATGTGAATTTGGCATCAAATCTATTTTGTATTTCAATCATTTAACCCGATATTATGATTATATTGCCAAACTTGTTATTGTCCAATTAGATGGATGTGACTCTCCCCAGCATGTCATTCTAAGTTGATTCGGCACGGTTAACTTTCCATATAATAGAATAATAATAATAAATAACTTTAGTATGCAAATAATAATATTGTATAATATTGCAAAATGAAACAGGTTCTTAATAATACACTTTCCGGAGGGCTTGTTTTGAGATGAGTAGTTCTCTTGAATTGAATTGCTCCTGCGAAGAATGGTTCTTGATGAGTTGCATTTTTCATTGTGTTTATGCGTTTAAAATGTATTTCTAGATATGCTTTAATTATGTATTTATTTTATTAATTCCTTTTACATTGTCGTCTGGGCAATATAAGATGAGAAGGAATCATATATGAATTAACAGAATGAACATGAAAAGGAATTATGATCATAAGATTTTAATTTTGATGTGAAGAAAGTATATTTAAAAAATATATATTTGTAATTACTCTAATTGGTAATAAAATTGTGACGAGATGCTTTCGAAATTAAGACACGCATGAAATTAATTTTGTAAACAAGCAATTCCGGAAAGAACTAATCGCCTACTTTCCGAGCGTATCATTTATTTTGTAATGATTAAAGTTAAGAGATTAAAATATATGTCATTAAAATCATATCCAATGGCATAATTTGTATGTTAAATATTATAAAAGTCTATTAAACAGTTTCGTAAAATTATTATCAATATTTTACCAATATAATTATGTAGTTATTATTCTCATATACTAGCTGACATATTTAATTCTGCCTGGATAATATTTGAACACAATTAATTTATACATTAATTTATATAAATAATCTTCTAAAAACTGTAAGAGCAATGTAGATAAGCCGTATGTTATCGTGCATTAATGCTTAACTCTATGTCATGCCAAAGATATAAAATAAAATCTCAGTAAGTCTTTTATTACAGGAAAATCTCAGAAGATTGAATGTTCGATGTTTTTAAACGGATGAATCACAGAATTTAATGATGTTACTTAAAATTCGATTTTAATGGCCTGACTACCCTATTAAATTTTATAAAAATCAATCAAATAGGGAGAAATCTTTAAACCCACTATTTTCAAATAGTTACAGATTTGTCATCAAGGCATTTAATGGCAGGTCAATATAATGATATTGATGTGATCATATTCGATATCATGATTATATTGGTAAAAATCGAAAGAATAAGAACGTATTAAGAAATTATCTCAAAAGTTTAAATGCCCACCATTTTTAAATAGTTGTAGCTAGAGAGATAGATGATGCTACAACTAGGTTACCTTTAATAAAAGAACATTATC
This sequence comes from Androctonus mauritanicus, assembly GCA_011317285.2. NCBI lineage: Eukaryota > Metazoa > Arthropoda > Arachnida > Scorpiones > Buthidae > Androctonus > Androctonus mauritanicus. Next base: position 19,246 of record WUQG02185541.1, read on the forward strand.
ATCAAATTTCATGAAAATTTACTAATTATTTCAAAAATTAGTAAGGGGGAAACATATAGACAGAAAGTAAGACAGCATGGTAATTTTATAAGCTTCATTTTCCTTCTGAAAATAAGTTAAAAATAAAAATTTTAAAATTTAAATTGTTTTTACAAAATATGTTTCTAAATATCATAATTTCTATTATTTGAAGTTTATTCATCAATTTAGATTGGAATAATGAACCTTTTTTATATTTTTTTCTTACGATTATTGACTTTCTATGTTGCGTAAACTAATGGAATGATTACAGAAATATTTTCTTTTAAATTTATTATATTTACCTTTTATATTTTACATGACTGATTTTATTACATCTTTTCTAATGTTCGAAATAGAAAAGTATATAAATATTTACTTAATAAAATTATTATTCAAAAGAAATAAGGTTCAACTAAAAATATACATTTTTATAAATAAAGATTCTCATTTATTGTATTCTTCCTTATTTTCTATTATTATGTACACAAATAATTTTAATGACTGATATAGTTATGCATTATGCAAGAATGATATTGAAATTTGTTACAGCAATTTATTTAATAATAAACTTATAAAATTTATTTTTTAAATTTTTATTAATGAACAAAGTATGTTAAATTTAAAATCGTTTTGCCCTAACCATTTGTTTATCGGCCTTTTCTACAATTTTTTTTCTAAATAAAATGCGCATGGTAAACAAAAAGATGCATGTTGAAAAATAAGATGATTCGTTATCTTCTAGCATCTATGTGAATAATCTGGATTTTTTTTATTTATATAGTTATTTCATTCAAGTTTGAAAAATATTTTATCTTATTTTATATTCGAATAAAATAAATTTTATTTTCAGATCAATTTAAAGACTGATTAAGCCAATTTTGGTACTTAACTATTTATATCATAGTAATATTGATTCTAGAGAAATCTCGTTTTTGCTAGTGAAAAAGGAGAGAGATTAACATCGGTCCTAGAAAATCCTGTTTTCGAGAACGAACTAGAAAAAAGGAAACGAGATTCTCTTCAATCAACGTTATTGTGACTTAAAAGAACAAATGCTAAAACTAGCCTAGTGAAAATGCGATTAACGTTATCATTTCCTGCATTTTGTAATGCAATAAAATAAATATGTATTCTGTGGCGTTTACTGGAAGAAATTTGAGCAAAAAATAATAATAATAATATTTTTTCTGCAGTCAATTTTTAAATATATTTAAATAATAATAATTGTAGGGTTTGTACAACAGCCGATTTAATTTCTTAATTTTCTGAATACAAAGGAAAAAACTTTACTTGATATCATATCTGCTGTTAATAATGCAAAATTAATATATCAGATAGAAAAAACACGTTATAAAAAATTATAGTGCAATTGTCTTTTATAATGCGTTAAAAATGTTCTTGTAAATGAAAGAACATTATAATTTATAAGATTGTTTTTCTGTAACATAATTTGTGACACTTTATTATTCAGAATATTTTTACATGTTTTTAATTTTGAAAGATGTTTCAATTTATTTATTTATTTATTGTAAGTAAATTAGGATAGAAATAATTTGGGTTTTGATCCGTATCATTTCGTTTGCTAGAGGAAAGATTTCTTAGGTGGGTTTAAGATTTAATTCTCTCGAGTATTCAAATGCGATAAAAAGTGAGAATTTGCGTTTGGTTATATTTGAACAATTTTTTAAAATTTATAGATGAACTTTTAGCATGATGAAATTTTAGTTTTTATGACTGATAGTTAGTTTTCTAAAAAAATGTGTTACTTAACTATCAATTTAAGTAACACATTTCATAATACAGTACTGCATTCCATTCTGTAAACGTGGCTTCATCGAATTCCATAATTACTGTGTAGGATTGCTCTTTGAAACAAAATAGCCGATTACTAATTTTCAAACGTGATAATTATTTCAAAATATATCAATCTCAGTATCAACCATGAGAGAAGCGATACTTATAGAACTTACACTTTGAAAAGGGTGAGTTTGAGACCGCTCTTTAGTTAAGGGTCGCATTTAAAATTAATGCAGGAAAAAGAAATATTTTCATAAGATAAATATTCTGAAGAATTGGTTATGTTTTCATCTTAATTTCGTTAATGATATCACACAATTCGTTTTCAAAATTATATAACGGTTTATAAATGATAGTGTTTTTACTAATACAAAACTTCCACTTCAAACTTACAACTCTATGTTTTACTGAGTTTCAATATAATTTATTAAAACACTTTTTCAAATATTTCATGAAAAATGGTTGTTTTTTCTGAATATCTTCTATATTCTCTGGCGATAAAAACAAATGTGATACGGGCCGAAAAAAGGAGTGTGTTGAATAGCGAGTTTGGGATGGCTGATGTAGAGTTAACAACTAATCATAACTTAAAAATATATCAAAGTTAACTTGTAAGAATGCGTTATAAATATCCAATAATGAAAAAATGATATTTATATAATAATAAGAAAATGTTCGATATTATAATCAACAGTTTATGAAGTTTTGAGATCAGTCTAATATTCACAGACTCTACAGCATCATTTGTGAGTTATAGATAAAAATAAAGAGAGAAAAATAGAGTTAAAATATTATACAGTACATCTAAGAATTTAAATTCATATATAGTATATTCTTTGAAGAAAGGAATTTATATTGCTAGAAAAGGAATCTATATTGGCAGTTTCATGTTCTTACACACGTCATATCATTTCCTATCAATTGATATTATAAATCCAATCTGATGATTTTCTGCAATGAACAGAAAATCATCAGGTTGGAGTTATATCGTCAATCAGAAATTTAAACTTCTACAGACAATGGACAGAAATCTAAATTTCGCCCTTTTCAATATATTTCCTTGTTGCTTATTTTATCATCTTATATTGATTCAGGACTTTAAATTGATCTGATCCATGCAATAATCCTATTTCTTTATTGAGAACAATTCTTTGCAATACTCATGTTCTGTTTCTAATGTTTATATTTTTCTGGCGATCTATGAGAAAAATTCGAACAAGTAATACATTTTAACAAGTAATTTCAAATTATATATTAAGCTAAGTTAAGACATAAAACTTGCTTCTACATCAATCTTGAAAAAACAAAGCACTAAACAAGCAAGCAAAAGTTTTATTCTGCATAAAACGTTTTCGGACTTTCTTA
>WUQG02185652.1:0-22428 GCA_011317285.2 Androctonus mauritanicus
GTAATAAAAACATATATATAGTTAACTGAAATAATAATTTTACTTATTTATGCATTATTTAAAATCTATGTAAAATGCATTAGGCAAATCATATAGTTTCTGTTATTGCAAAATTTTTGTTTCATCAAATATTTTATGTCAAAGTAGCATAAACAGCAAAACAAATTTTGTGTTTATTTTAAGATTAATCTCAAAAATAAAATAAAATTAGTAGTTTATATAATCTTAGAAGATCTGGACTAAATGATGAAATGGTGGACTAGTGGCATTAATAGAGTACTTCATATTTTTTAAAATATAAAAACCCACTTAAAAAATTATTATTATATTTTATTTATTTTTTATTAATTTTTAATAAATTTTTCTTAAATTTTCGATTGAAATTTAATAGCCTGTAAAGAAGAAACAATCATTTATTGATTTATTATTTGACATTATTCACGAAAATTCATATGTCTAAGTTAGAACTCACATCCTTATAAACTATGGTACTTTTTAGAACCGCAGTCCTATTCTATATGATTTTTCTCGGTAGCATATTTTTTCTCCATCTTTTTGCATTTAACATACAATAGCATATTCTATGTTTAAATTAGAATGACAGAGATTGATGTTAAAATGATATAGTCTCGATATTGAAGACTTTATCCTCATCCAGGTAGATACTATATAGCATAAAGATATCAGAATACACAGAACCATCTAAACATGTAGTTTAAGCTTGACTACATTTTCCTGCATTTGTTAAGTCACTTCGCGTGTCTGTAGCAGATTTATTTCATCCCAAAGAAAGAGATAGTGCAATTCAATGCATTAAATATACTATTGGCAAAGTCATACTGCCTGCTGAATTAGATAATTATAGAAGTAGACGGTACTATTTTTATATTTATAATTTCTGATCCAAATTCTATATTTACTGATTAAAATTTATTTGGGATTTATATGACTATAAGCAAGAATGTTTATGCATAACGCTGATAACCTATGATAATGTGGTTGAGACACGATTATTTCATGATGATTTGCAAGATAATTAAAATATACGAATATAAAATAATCAGAGACTGTTGCAAATCTGTAAACAAATTTGTTAAAATGGCGAATAACGAATAGCCGCAACGTTCTATTTTATAAATTAATTAATTACTCGACTGAAGAATCTTTGCTATTATTTTTTCTTTAAAGGAAGAACAAATAGAAGAATTTATATGAATAATGATAGATCTATTTTAGAATAATTATAGGTCATAAACTATTAAAAAATTCTGATTCTTTGTACAGTATATGAGGAAAGAATGAAGATCAATTAACTACGAAATTAATTTGACGAAATAATAAGCGAAAATATCAAATAGACAAAAAAATCAAATAATAACAGTAAAAACTATCATATAAATTTATAAATTAATAATTTTTAATTTATTAAAAGGCATTTTTTTAACTTAATTTAATAAAATCATAAATTTGAATATATTCTTCTCTTATATATGATTTAAAAAGTTTCTATCTTACATTTGATATCTACATATTGCTTCCTAATATCTAATTCTTCTGAACTTTTTATTGGAATTTTATAAAAAGGATTGGTATAGATATATTATGTAATCTCAATCTAGAAATCCTTTGAATAAGAATAGGAGGAATAATAGATAGTTTGCATTCGTAATTTCTAAATTTTTATGTGATACGGAGAAGATCCTGTAAGAAATCGTTGCATCTGAAATAGGCCGCGTATAATTTATCAGCCATCTCGTACATCTGCTTCTGATTTGTGTGAATTTTATTTTCGTTTTCTGTTTGATGACAAAAGAAATGCCAATTCATTTTTTCTCGGCAACTATCTTGCTGATGTATTTATTATCGCCATAAAACAAATATTTTGAATGTTACAAAAACGTTACAATTTGATTGCGACGTTCCTGTGAATTTTTTTATTTGATTGTGACGTTGCATAGCATTCGATATTTAAAATAAACTTATTAAATTGATATATCATCTTAAGAATCAGAAACTTTTCTGACATGCCTTAATTAAAATTTAATGAAATGCGTCGACATGTTTGTGCAATGATGCCTTCAGAATTTCCCTATAGATGGAACATATGAATAGTAATTTGGTTGGAAGGGAAGCTAAGGAACTTATCTTGAATAATTTTTGTATAGTAAGCGCAATGATTTTATTTATTTTTTTATTTGAGTTGGCTTTGAGAGACGATTTTACTCATGGAATCATCTGAGTGTTTGTGTTATCAATAGCAGTCATTATGATGATGAATTAATTAAAAAATGTTATTAAACATAAAAAACTGCATAAATGATAACATGCTACAGTATATTTTGTAAATTTCTGACATATTAACTTTTACCATCTTAGGAAATGAAAATTAATTATCCAGTAGGATTTTAAAAATAATAAAGTATGTTATCTAAATTTTACATTGTAGGAAGAAGGAATAATAAAACTGGTACAACTCCATTGAATATATAAAACAGAAAACATTATTTTTTTATAGATATTCATTTTTCAACGGAAAATAAAATTACAATATCATCGATTCTCTAAATATAATTATGAAGATTCTACATTATTTTTTAAATTTGCAGTTGCTTGAAATAATGAATTTTTATTAGTTTATTTTCCGAAGAAAAATGAAGCGTATGATCATCATGATCTCTGCCAGTTTGTCTACCATCTATTCCCACTAATCACTTTTGAATTAATTGATAGATTTTCATGAAATTTGATAATGATATCTTGTCATTAAAAGTTAGCTTGACGCCATTATTATTTAATTCTTTAAAATGATATTAACATTCAAACTTCTGAGATATTCTCATAATACATGTTATATCTTGAACTAATTATTGGATTTTTATGAAATTTAGCAGGAAAGTAATTGTCATTGATGATGATGATTCAATAATTCATAAATCATTGAAATCACTTCGATGATTTGATTGCCTTATTAAATTGATTTAATTATAATTTGCATTCACTCAATTTAAAAATTACCGTCATTCAAGCTTCAAAGATTTTATTCTAATAACTTCTGAATTACTTTGATTAATTTTCATGGAATTTAGCAAGATGGTTCGACTATTAAAGTCGAATTTTGAAATAATATTAATTATTAAATTATGGAGTCATTTATTTAAAAATAGCGTGTTCAAATTTTTGAAATTTTTCTATAATAACTAGGAAACTATTTGAAAGATTTTTAATGATGCTCAAGATAATGCAGAACAAGATTTATGTTTATTGTGGCCTCTAACCTGGTAAGCTGTAAAAGTTAAGAGGTCCCTCAAACGCATTTAATATATATTTTTTAGTGAAATTTAGACTAATTCAATTATAACTCCTTTAGAATTAGCCCTAATTCGCATCAAAATTATATATTAAATTGAATAAGGAAATGAAAATCAATATTTAATAAATTAAATAAATAAGTGATTGGCAGACGTCTCATTTACCATTAAAAACTTGCGTGTACATTATTTTTAAAATGGTTGTCTTAAATTATCACCTGCTTATCACGGTGATATTGTATGACTCCGACTTTAAGAAAGGTGTACTATGAATCCTTTGGACATCCGCAGTGTTGTCATTCAGTCGTTTCGCCCCAACGGGTTGTAAAAATTTGGCGGATTCCCCGAACTGATGGATGTAGAGATAAAATGAAAATTCCAGTTAAATTCTTCCGAGCGTGCTAACCGTGAATGAAATGAAAGCAATTATAAATTATTAAAAGATCATGTACGCAATTCATTGGAAGTCTATTTTCACTTAACCGACTATTTTCAAATAATATGTATCACATAATTGTTTGAAAATAATCGGTTTCAAAGGAAATCATGAATTGTTACTCTCAGAATCTCGTACAATCAGTCGACAGGATGACTAAGGTGGAAGCATGTTCTACTTTCACATTGGAGGATCTAAGTTTAATTCCTGATCCTCTATCTTCAGTTTTTAGGAGGGGTCTGGGTCCGTCTCATTGAATCCCATCCTCCACCTGACGGCTGATTCCACCAGGAACATGGGTGAATTTAATGAGTAATGTACTGCCATGCCGCTTAATGCTCATCGAGTTAAAAGCAGCATAAAATCACACAGAAAAAATCGATGCAAGCATATTAAACAATGGAAATGTACTAAAATAGGATTATAATAGCATCATGCTTATTTTAAGTATTATTTTATGATTAGCTGCAAATAATTATCTTTTTGTGAAAAAATGGACAGAACTGATTGTTAATTATTTTGAATGACAGTATTAGATATTCTTTTTATGATCAATGATCCGTGATCTCACAGAGTCCATGGCTAGGTCGATTATCGTCAACCCGCCTATCTAGCACTCAAGTGCGAAGCATAACATACTCCACTCTCAGGATTGTGAGAACTTAGGGACGTAACGGATTGACCATAATCAGCATATGATTCATCATTGTTTTTGTTACTTGAGTATTTTATTGCAGTAATTAAAATTACTGCAAGGCATGTTAGGAAACATTATCTTATATAAATAAGATACTGTGGTAGGAAACGATATCATCATACAACAGCCCTAATAAAATTCATTTTTCACATTCAGGGCCACATTTTTGCTTTTTGTAGCCCTTAAGTTATAATAATTAAGAGCATTTAATATATCACTTCCATTTAATATATATTTGTTCAATGAAACGTGAGGCCCTAAGCTGCAGCTTGTCTAGCTTATATGGAAATCTGGTCCTGCATAGATGCAAAGCTATTGAAGATTATTCTAATAAAATATATTATAGTTCTCAGTTTTTAATCATTCAAAAATAAAGGATACATTCAGTTAGGCTTTTCTTCATCTTAGCTTTATGCCTTTTTCCATCCTACGGGGATTAAACGGCGAGGTATTACAATGCCAATCAAGGGCCGTCTTATCATCATTATGACTCCAGAAGGAGGAATATATTTCAATGATAAAGATATCAGATCAAATAAAGCTCTCTCCCTTGAAATGGATATATCTTTATCGATCTTTATATTTTTAAATTTCAATTCATTAATTTCTTCACCTAGTATGGTCAGCTTAAGAATAGAGCAAAAATTAAGTAAGAATGGAGTTCAACAAGCTCGGCCCAGACCACACCTGAAAAATCTCTGGAAATGTAGGGCCTGGTAATTGAACCTGGATATTCCAGGATGGAAACATAGCACATTCCACCGCTATCATCCGACCAATTTTTTGATTATATTAGTCGTAATTATGCTGAAAAATCTCAATGGAATAATTATGTTTAGAACTGACACTTTAGAGCCAAACACAGGCTGGGTAAACCCGTAATGAAGTTAGCCAGAAGCTTGGAGAATTTGGTTCAATGAGTCGTGCTAGGACCTCTCTTAAAAAATCTAAAAATGTGAAATCTTCCAAGAAGATAAGTAGTTACTTTACCACGTGCCATCCGGCGACAGAAAAGATGGGAGTTCAACCTTCCGGTTAACCATGATTAACCAGAAGGTTGGAGAATAGAGTTCTGAGTTCATCATATGCTGGGAAATACTCATCATAGATGTTGCCCAGCCTCTGATCAGCTCAAAAGTGCCTCTGCTTAAAGTATTCTATGTGTAATTCAGCGGCATATTTAAAACTAACCTAGCCTAATTGAGTGGCCTAAGAGTGAGTGACAAATTATTCGTGTATCACTTGGAGGATCCAGTTCCCTTTCGTCGTATACCTTCAGAGTTTTTCATGTGCGGTTTGAACCTGCAAGTTGAATCCTATTCTTCACTCGACAACCAAACACATCATGGGTTGGACTGCCCGTCATGGACTCTGAAATGGACCAATCATTTAAAATTAGAAAGGATGAGGAAGAGCGTATAATCAAAAGCAGAAAGCACTATAATAATGAAGAATGAATAATTAATGATCGTCGATCAGATGGTCGCGGTGGAAACATGTTATATTTTCACCCTGGAGAATCCAGATTCAATTCCCAGGTCCCACACCGCCGAAAGTTTTCCAGGAAGGGTCTAGACCGGATCATTGAATCTTATCCTTCATCTGACAGTTGACTCCACCAGGGATATGGGCAGCCCATAGTGAGCACTGGAATATCCCATCCCTCGGTATCCACAGAATGGAAAACGCATTAAACTACACAGGGGAGATAATTAATGATCATAAAACTTATTCTAGAGTTATATATCCGATATATAATATATTATCGCTATTTAGATGAGATTAAATTAATTCTCCACAGGCATAGTTGTTATGGGTATTCTTTAGTAAGAATGAAAGCTGAAAAAGCATGATTTAACATGTGCTTCGAATAGAAGCAAAAAACATATTCTAGCTGTACTTTCTACCACTGGAATAATATCATAAAACAATAAAGAATGCGTATAATCTACAATTATTTAAAGAGTTTTTGTTGGATAATTTAAATACCAATCAATAAAAACAAAAGTGAACGCGAGACTAATTAATTAAATTAGTTTTAATCGATACTTAAAACAATCTCTGGTTTATTTTCGATAATATAAAATTTCATAATTCCGTAATTGTTACTCAAATGCTTAAAGGTAATGGTATCACAATTAAATTTTATTGAAAAAATATTATTAATATTGAAGGTTAAGTTCAATTGACACAAACCAATAAAAGAATTATGAATTATTTAATAGTTTGGTTAAAATAATCATATTTATTATAAGAAATGAATTCCGTTTTATGAATTTTTTCAACCATTTCAGAACTATTTGCAAAACACCTATAATGAAATACCATTTATATAATTTTGGATTATATAACTGCCCATTTCTATCAAAAATTGAGAAGAAAAACTTCTAATTTCATGTTTAAAATAATGAATTTATACTTTTGTTTCTAAATTATGAAATGTTTAATCTGAAAAGAATTAAACATTTCGTAATTTAGAAAATTAGAATTCGAAGAAATATTTCATAAAATTGAAAAAAAGTTTAAGAAATTTTTCTTAAACTTTTTTCAATTTTATGAAATATTTCTTCGAATATGTAATAGGTGTCATTGTTTCTTATTTTTGAAATTTTTTTATTTGAATTAAATCATTATGCTAATTTTTTTCATTTTTTTCCCTTTAATTATAACATCTTTACTCTAAATAGCGAAATGCTATCATTAATTAATAGAATAAACTCTAACAAATATAGTATTGCTATGATTACGTTCTCAGCAAAAAATAAAAAAATTAAAATTGGCTTTACAGCTGTTTATTAATTAAGGACAGATACCAACTTTTGACAATATCAATACCTAATGCATTCGTGCAGTATATGGAGATAAGGCAATCCACAAAATCCTTTTGGATTTCTTTCCTAATTTCCGACAAACATTAAGTGAAGCATTGTTTTTTAATATCATTAGGCCTACTAATGTGTAGTCGATTAATCATGGACGATAAAATAATGAAACAGTAAACTATCGTAGTTTCTTGGTATCTATCTTTTTTTGCTCTTTCAAACTTAACATATTTCCCAACAGGTTCTAAATATTTATGAAATTCTTACATCTTTTTTTTTTATTTTGCACGAAAATGTGAAAAATAAAATTATGGGAATTCTGTATTTTGCTAATATTATCTATATCAACGAAATTCAATTATTAAACAATTACATTATCTTGTGTTTCTTTCATTGAGAACATTTCCATTGAGTTCATAAAAGAACTCAATGGAATTTTAAAATTTTAAAAAATTTTTAGAATTTTTAGAAGTTTTTGTTGCATAGATCTTTATTATGAATCCAAATATCAATAATAAAATCCATTATGTATATAAATCATCACAAATATTTTAATGAAAATTAATAAAATGTTTATTTTGGAGATCACGTATCATAATTATATAAATTATTAATCAGAACTTTATATTTTATATCCAAAAATATTTAGTTTACAGAAATTTTCATATTATCGTAAGTATACATGCTATGTCACAATAGTTACCACATAAAAATCAATTTGTATTTTTCATGCTATTATTATATAAAAACACAAATAAGATAAAAAATATATAAACTATATTTAACTAATTTTTAAATAGTAATATAAATTTATAAATATAATAATATCTTACAATTCATACGTCCATTTTTTTTGCAAATTTTATTTGAATATATTCAAAATAAAAATAAAGCATTTATTCTTTATTTTAATGAAAAAAATATCCATATTTTATCAGTACGATATCTTAAAATACAATAAATTAAATATACGTAGCAAAAAATAAAATATTTATTAATCTTCGAAAAAAGAAAAAACTACTTGAACGAAATGAATACCAGAAAAAAAAATTAATATAATCGAACAATAATCAGTGATAAATATGCTTATATAATAATAATTTCTGATAACATACTCATGTCATCGTATCAATTGGATATGGGGAAAACATCATCTATGTTTTTATAGAATAGCATTAAGTCATTTACTTTTTGCAACAAAAGTATCACGCTATATCTCCATCATTGAGTCAATAATATTTCCACATGAAAACATCATCTTTTAAATTAACTTACTGGTTAGATAACAAATTAAAAGACGCATTAAAATCCACTCCTAGAATGTATTTTTAATTGATAAACATTTTACAAGAGAAAAATTCTAAAAATTAATTTAATAATAATAATAATAAGGAACAGCATTAATGAAATTTTATAAAAAAAAAAAATTCTTAAATTAATATTTAAACGAAAATTTCTAATATATAAATTTATAGTTTTCTAAGTTCTGGCTATTTTTTTTAATGAAATTTTATTATACAGGAACATTCAGCACTCATTTTTTTTTTTTATTCTTGATATACTTTAACAACCTTAAGAGTCGTTTTATCAATGTAATTTATCGACTTGCAATTTATTAAACTTAGAGACGTTTGTTTTTTCCTATTTAACGATGTAATAAAAAGTTGTTTCTCTAAATTATTTTTAATTATGATCAATAAAATGTCTGTTGATAGTGCGTGATAAGATATTAAGAAAGTATCAGTAGCCTTATCATATAAGGATTCCATTTTGGTTATCTTTTTAATAATAAAGAAAATTTCTATCTTTGCATTAATCGAACTAAAAACCTTTTTAATTACTCGCTTCCATTCTTGTTATTCGTTATCTTTACAAAGATAAAAAGTGTTATAATAAATAAGTTAAAATTCCAGTGGAACGTTTATTTTACATTTCTGCTTTCGTTTTTATCGCAAATTTATACTTTTTTTTTTTCTTTTTGAATGGCTCCATTCCAAACACTCATAAAACTACTTCTAAATTTTATTCAATTTAACGTTTCAACAACTTTACGCTTTTTGAAATTTGTCTTTCATTTTTCTGATTCTGAATGTGAAAATTTATTTGTTTAATAGTTCAATTTCCAGAATTTCCTATTCCAGATAAAAAAAAAATCTCCTTCTGTCATCAACCATATTCAGAATGCAGTACATTTTCGATTATTCTTCTGACGATGCAAAAAAAAGCACAATAACCGGAAAACACGAATAATCCAAAATTTTATTTTTTACCATTTGTAGTTTTATAGTATATTTTGCGATATTTAATCTGTTTTCATATTTAATTAATTACTATTTTTTTCAATAAATAATTATAAATATTTTTGATTCATTAACATTTTTCTTTACCATCTCTCCGATCGTCATTATACTTAATAACAACTTATTTTAGCAAACGGACGTTGTTAAATATTTTTAAAGATTCGTTTGAAAGAAATAGTTTTTATTAATTATAAATGTTTAAAATTTAATTAAACAGAAATTGGATTAGAGATATTTAAAAGTTTTATTAAATTTTTAACAATGGTTATTTCATTTGAAGAAATAGTTTCGATTATTTTTTGTCTTGTTCTAGCTTCTGCATTATTATCTCCACTTACATATTTATAGATGGATAATACATGGAATGATAAAAATAACTACAGAAAGCGAGGAAAGTTTTTCATGTGTAGAAAAAATGCAATTAACAATGAAACAATTCATATATCTTCTATAATGTATCTTTGAAAAGATAATGTACTGAAATAGCGTTATACAACTGCACCTATTTTATAGCTATGCAAATATGCTTATGCATAGCGCCTTTCTCAAAATAATAAAATCTATTTTATACCAATATATGTATATATATTTAATATTTTATTTCTAAAATTTCATTTCGCATTAAGTATAAAAAGGACTTAAAAACTTTTCCTAATTCTAGGATGAAGCAAAACAAGGCTTTGATATCTTTGTCAATAATATCAAAAAATTCGAAAATTATGAAAAACGATTCGTGTTTAATCTGTATCTTCAAATATTTAAAAATGGCAGGAATTTAAACTTGTAAGGTATCCCCTTATTCCAATCAATTTGTAGATTTTTTTAAATTAAATTTATCAAGATAATTATGTCATTAAATTTGATCTCCTATTGCATATTTTGACCTTTTAATTCTTGTAAAAATGACAGATATTCAAATTTCTGAGATACTTCGTAATAAATTTCAAAACAAATTTCCTGCTGAATAATATAAAAATCTACCAAAATAGGTAGATTTCTATATAATTCAGCAGGAAGATCATTAATTGAAAGTGATCTGTATGCATAATTTGTAATCCTGCCTATTTAATTATTCCTAAATGTTGATCCACGGCAAGGAAAGTAAGAGAATTAATTCTTACCAGAACTTTTATGTTTTTACTTTGTAATGTGTATGTTGATCATTAATTAACTGTTACTCTTTCACTGCCGATACTTAGCTCCATCTATTGTCAATAATACAAAATAAAATTCTGATAAAAATCAAATGTCATCCTGCAGGATTAAACGATGGGGACAGAGGTATCATTTAATGGCAAACATTACTAGCAAATTTCATAAAATCTAGTAACTGATTGAAAAATTATTAGTGGGAGACACATAGACAAAATGGTGATCTAAGTCTACTTTTCCTTCGAAAAATAGGCTAAAAAAGAATTCATACAATTCTATAATTTTTGACACACTTCACTAAAATATATATATTTGATTTTTCGGAGATCATTTATTTGTTCTGGTAACTAGTAATAATTTTATCATCAATAAATAAGTTATATCAATCCCTGTTAATCAGTCTTATTCCTATTATAATCTTGTATTGCAGTGAAACCATTAAACTAATCTTTACAGAATATATATATATAAATATATAGTACTGTATTTATTTTTATGTTGTAAAAAATACAGATTAAAACAACAAAATTTAAATTTCAAATTCTTTCAAGCATCGTCCATCATTAGACACACGTATTTTAGAATGAGATTCAAATTGAAGTCTGACGAATTTTGCGAATTGTTAAACTTGTTATTCTAAACTGAACTGTTTTTTGTCCTAGTATATATAACAGCTATCAAAGAACACATACTGTGCATGAGTGAATTCTTATATATTTAGAATATTGTGATTTTTAAGAATAAATTTCAATTTAACTTTTATATTTTTTTATTGAAGTGGAAGAAAACATGTACAATATAGAATCAAGTACAGCAAATATAAATACAATAAAATAGGTTATTTTTTGCCTGTTTTTCCTTAAAAAAACTTCACACGCGATTGTATTTTTAATCATTTCTGTTCCTAAGTAGAAAAAAAGGATATATAGATTAGATTTTGTCTATTGTCTGTCTGTCAGCACGGTAACACGCTTGTTTATTATTTCGATTCTCTAGCGGATTCCAATAATATATGCGAATTTCATTAAATTAATTAATATTTGCATAATATATCGTTTTGACAAACAAACGTCCAGCCTGATATGATCGAATATCGACTGTATGCAATACGATTGATTCCTAGAAAGTTCTAATATTGTGCATATATTCCACCCAGATTGGATAATATTTATGCAAGATACTGTTCCAAAATATGTGAAATATCTTCTCTCAGTTATTATAACCAATATCGATGGTTTAATAAATTCGAAATTTGCCATTTTGAATTTTCAATAAAAAGATGTATGATATCGAATAACGGAAAGAATCGAGTAATCGGTCTTAACTAACTTGTAAATATGACTTGTTTGCACCAATAAAAAAAAAAAAAAAAACATTTTTAATGTATTGCGTTTTAAAACTATTTTCATAAATTTAAAAATGAAAATATGATAAAAATCATGTGTGAATAATCTGAGAAAAACAGGTAATTCGCTCACGAATAATCGAGAATACGCTATAACTTAGTCTAAAGATGCATACAATATAATCTCAATTTTTCACATTTTTTGATTTTATTTCAGTTATAATATAAAATTTCTATTATTACGCTTACTTGTAAAACGGTATTATTTTAAACCTTTCTATAAAAAATTCATTATCTTTTCTTAAATGATTTCATAATTAATAGTACTCATGCTCATGAATACACTGTAGGGAAAAAAATGGCAGTGAAATGGAAAAGTATATTTTTGCATTTTATATTAAAATAATTTCGATCTACATGCAAAAATTTAAAATGTATCGAAAATTAGCATGAAAGGAATCTAAAAGGATAATAATATTGAAGACTTTTATGCAATATAAAAGTGAAGAGTGGAAGAAACGCGAGTTAAATCGAAAAAATGCACAATATAAAAAAAATTAAAATGTGCACGTTATTTTCATTATTGTAATATAGTAAAACTCATAAACAGAATTTTATAAGTTTCCCGAATATTTTATATTTTTCTCTCTTTCAGCATTAAAAATAAATATAAACGATTTCATTTCAAATATTATTTTGCAAATTATTTTTTTTTACAGAACATAAGAGAATATATTTTATTTAAAATAATATTGCAACTTAAAAAATGAAAATATTTCTTTTCTCAAAATTCCAATGTTTGGCATGAAAATCACAACAAACGTTGGCGCCTTTCGCACTAATTTTCTAAAGACCGTGCTTTTTTTCCGAAAATGAATGAATGTGCAAACGTTTGCGAATTGTGAAGAATCGCTTCTTTCTTCTTTTAGGAAATATATATGGCCGGCTTAACCCGGTAAGCAAACGATGCAGCGCATCGGGACTCCTCGGAAAGGAGGGCGTTAAAATTATCATTTTTTCAATATTGTAGGGGCACTGAGTATATGTTACAAGAAAGCTCTATCGGGGCGCCGGGACCCCCTAGAGCCGGTACTAGAAATATGTTTAAAATCTGTGAATTAAGTTTAATCGGTTTTGATGAGATTATCAATCAGATTTTCATTCTTAGATTACCACTTACAATTTTTACTACTATAATATCGCATTTAAAATTATCCCTAAGAAACTATAAAACGTATTTTGCTATTTTTACGTTTTCCAAGTAATACTGCTCTGAGACATCCGCAATGATTATTTAATTTAAAACTTTTATAGGCGTATATGATTCTCATATATTTATCTATATTTTTAGAATTTAAAATAAAACAATTTGAAGTAATTTATACTTCTCTTAGGTACAACAACATGTTGATCTTTTCTTCTATGTTTGAAATGAAAATAACAGTACAGTTTTTTTTTTTTATCCAAAACAATTATTTAATTACTCAAATCTTTTCATATTTTACTAATAGAACACTAATATTTGATAATATAAATCTATTTTAACTAACAAATAAATAATTTTTGCGGATATGTAGGGAAAAAATATTTAAGATCAGGATCGTTTTTTTTTTTTTATATATAAAATTTTATTTAACGAACTTCTTACAGTTTAATTTATTTTTGTCAAAAGTATTCATTTAAAAAATAAAAACTCTTATTTAGCTTAATAGTAATAAATGATTTTATAAGTTATAAAAAGGGAAAAAAATCTATATATCAATTAAAATTATTTTCAAATTAATTACCGGCTAATTCATTAATCTTGAAGGAAATGCAGTAGTTTGCTCTTATTATCTATAAATTTTAAAATTACTTTTTTAATTAATTATATTAATAATAAAAAAATAATTATAAAATATAAGTTCGAACTGATTAAATCTTTATCAATTTCTTTTTAATTCTAATATTTTATCATCTTTTTTAATTTTATTATTATTTCCAGGAATATGAATAAAGAACGATGTATAAAATTTATTATCTTTAAAAATTAAAGATTTTGAATTTCTAAAAATATTATTGCTCCTTTGTTTGTAATTCTATAATTTTTATATTAAATATTTGGAACGTTTGATACTACTATATGTGAAAATTTAATAGTAAAATATATGTACACTAGAAAATCCATTATTATTAACTCATTGACGTCAAGAACAGAACATTTGATTAAATATATTATTTCGTTCAAAGTAACCAATTTTAAAATATAAAATTCAATTGTTCAAATAAAAATATAAGTGATTTTTCTACAAAAGAGGCGAAATTTTGATGAAACTGTGAATTTAAATTTTATAAAGAGAAATACTTCTTTTATATATATATACAGTAATTGATTATAATAATTCAAATCAATTGTGTAATGCTACAAATAGTAACTGATTGAAAATACCTTTTATTCTTCCTTCAACTGAAAGGACGACTAGAGAATTTTCAATTTTCTCTTTCCTCATTTCGACAAGACACAATCTACATACCAAATCTCCGCCTTCCAGTCATTTTTTACTGGAAACAAGATCTAACTAAATGCAAGGACAATTTACCAACTATAGTGTGTTTCTTTATCATTCTCAAAGACAATAATTGAAAGAAGTTTCTTCAAGTGCATTTCTATTTACTTATGAAACATCGAGTTAAATACTTCTCTTTACATCTAACACGTCTCGACTTAAAATAGTAAAAAATAACTAATTTTTAATTTTCAACAAACTAGAAATTTTTTAAATTCACAATTCTTGATTTATTATTGACTAGAGAAAGTATCTTTAAAAAATTGGATTTTTTATTCTATCAAAAACGTCCTTGGATTCTACATATCCATTTCATTTTTATTATATTGCTATAAAATATATCTTTAAATGCATAGTTTTTATATAAATACAGATACTAAATTTTATAACAGTATAACAATTAAAAGTTATTCTATAGATGCTTTATTAATATAAAAATAAACAAAGAAATCTAGTAGTGGACTCCCGTTCAACGCGAGGATACGTTCCGCGTAATACGAGACATACATTATCAGACGATTTTATGCAAATTTAAATTTGTCTCTTGAATTTCAGCATTGATCATATTGCTAATGAGATGTGTGTTAGTTCAAATATGATTTTATTGTGTGCAGAGTAGTAATTCACTTGTTTTAAAAGAAGGTTTCTTTTAATAAAGGAAAAAACAAAACAGAATACAGGTAACTAAATGAAAAAAAATATTATGTACAAGTAAACCCCCTATAACACGGACTCCGAAAACGCGGATTCGTATAAATGGACGAAAAAGTTGTCATGAAAACGAAATAATCATCGTTTCGTTTTTATTACAATCAACCGATACTATAAGTAATGTTAACAAAATTTATCCTACGCGTTATACAGGACTGTTTATAGCATTGTATGAGTATTAGTCATAATTTTTTCGTCGCGTTATACGAATTCGTATTATAGGAGAGCGCGTTATACGGGAGTTTATAATACTTTCAAATGTTAAAAGATATTATTAGAAACTTGATATTCCTGCAGTTTATGGTGTTCAGTTATCAGTTATACCTGCATACATATACAGGTAAATTAAATGTTTTGAAAATATTTATATAATTAGAGTACTAATGCTGTTTAAACATAATGAAAATTATAATATTACTCATGAATAATATGAAATATATTTGTCAATTTAATAATTTAATAAAATAACATTAAATGTAATAAATATATATTATGTACAGTATAAATTATATGGAAATATATAATGTGAAATTACTTTAAACAGTATAAGTTATATAAAATTGAAATTGATAATAATTTAATGTTCTTATTGAAGTTAGCTCATAGTTCAGAAGGACTATAGTTATAGATGTATTTTCTGAACCTTGATAATTTATGACAGAATTTAAATAATTTAAATTTTTCAATCTGTAATAATTCTACAAAACCATTTTCTTATTTGTTAATCATTTGAATTTCATGAAAACTATTTCAGTATTCATTTTCACCTATCTTTTTATTTATGATCATAATTGAATTACCTGTATTGAAGCCTATTTTGTATTTATTTCTTTCATTCAAGTTTATCTAAGTACTAATAAAGTGTGTCCGGCATTTCTTGAGCATAGTTTCAAAGCATATATAATGTATTAAAGAAAAACTTGATTTTGATTATTTGCATGTCGATTTCTTCTAGTTTTTATCGTTCAGTAGTTCTTTAATACAACCCTCATAATTTCCAGATTCATGAATTTATAGTCCGTAAGTCTTTCCGTTCTTCGATTTGAAAAAGAGATTTACTTGGAGAAACATTGAAATTCACAATGGTGTGATGTCGTATACTATACCTACCGAAGGTGCACAATAGACCATTGCTGGTCGCGCTGCTTGAGCTGGGTAGGCTCCTCCCTCTTTACTATACCTACCGAAAACTTGATCATTTTATCCATTTTTATTGTATTGCATTCCAGGAAAAATTTCTTTTAATTGGAAAATTATTTCATGCATCGATTTCATTTGTTATTTCAAACCTCATATTTATTAAAATGTTATATTATCATCAGATTAATTGAATTACAATTGGTAGAAATTATTTATTCTTTCTGAATTTATTAAAGTATAAAATCGCGGGATCATCGTCAATATTATGTGATGACGACGTCATCGGCGTGCTTATGTGACTTCATCGCGATATAATGTCATCTATTTGTTACGTCATGATATCATGACGTAACAAATAACGATATATCATGAGGCATGATATCATGGGATTTTGTGACGATATCCCAAATTCGAACAAAATCATTTTGTCATATAGTCATAATTAATAATCATTACCATTTATCATAACATTTAGAATCAGTCGGCTGATCACGATTACTTCAAGTATCCGCTGTAATGGCGTTATTCTATTGTTACGTCACCGTGGCGTCATACAATAACTGCGTTTTATGATATCATACATCATTGCGTCGCCATAACATCACATCAATGTCATTATGAACATCATTTTGAAGGATTTAAAGGAAGACATTTTTGTTTCCACCCTAAAATGTCCCACCCTCTGAGGCGCTCTCGATCCTACATAGCCTATGTTACTCGCAGGGCCACGGGAAGTCTACAGGCCAACAAGCCAAGTTTAGACTTGATGGTCCCGAAGGATCAAATAGTACGGGATTTTTCGGAACAGACATAAAACCTACATTGCATTTTATATATAAATAGATAATATATTTAGACTATTGAAGATTACTACTGTATTTGACTATTGACTAGATGAAGTTTTTATTATAAATGAGAATTTTATAAATCCCAGCTTTTCTTTCTTGTTTGATGTTACTTATTTTTTTCTAATTAATTGGAATAAGGCTTTATTTCATTTTATGCTATTTTGTGGTTTATAAATTATTATTTTCAATAGTTCTGCATAGGGTTTTAACTGGGGTGTAGCATTGTAGCTAAACTAGAAAATCTTGGATGTATACAACTAATAAATTTTATTAGCTTAATTTCTGAAGGAAAGTAACACTTATGAGATAATCATGCTGTCTACTGTATGTCCTCCACTTAATAACTTTTGAATTAATTAGGGGTAGATTTTCATAAAATTTAGTAACGATGCTCTATTACTAAAGGTCATCTGGATATCATATAATTTAACCCTCTAGTTAAAACCATTTAAAAATTGCAGACATTCAAACTTCTGAAATATTGTCTTAACATATTCTAAGATGATTTTATAAAGTTTATGATTCAAGTAATCGTATCATTAAATATAATTTTGAAAATATATCAATTAATCTGATTATCTCTATTTAAAAATGGCAGACATTTAACTTTCAAATGTTTCTCCCTAATAACTTTTGAACTATTTGATTTTTATAAAATTTAACAAGGTAGTCAAGCCATTAAAGCTGAATTTTAACTAACATTAATTAATTCTTTAGATTCAACAATTTAAAAATGGCAGATGTTAAATTTTCTGAGATTTTCCTGTTAATAACTAATTTTTTAGTAGATTTTTATTACATATAACACACAGGTTATGTCATTGAACATGATTTTGATGCCATATATTTTTATCTCTTAATTTTAATCATTCAAAATAAATGATGTCTGGAAAGT
This sequence comes from Androctonus mauritanicus, assembly GCA_011317285.2. Classification (NCBI taxonomy): domain Eukaryota; kingdom Metazoa; phylum Arthropoda; class Arachnida; order Scorpiones; family Buthidae; genus Androctonus; species Androctonus mauritanicus. Next base: position 18,201 of record WUQG02185652.1, read on the forward strand.
AATAATAAATGAAAGTCGGTCTAGAAAGAACTATTGTATTTTTTCTTACTTTTTTGAAGAATGAGGTCATAGTTTAAAGAGAAATGAAATTTTAGATAGTTTATATTTAAACTAGAATTAGCAAGCTAGCAGAAAATAAGGAGATAGAATTAGCAATGTTAGCAGAAAATTACTTACTAGAGTTAGCAATGTTAGCAGAAAATAAGGAGATAGGAAATTATTTTCCTGGAGATATTACATTAATTGTAGAAATTGTTAAAATTGATTATTTTTTAAAATTGTCATAAGCAGTTATAAATTGCTAGATGAAGTTCAGTAATTTTCCTGAAATATACAGTTAATATTTAAACAAAATTCCCCCTTCCTTTTTAAGATGAATTTCTTTATAACACTATACATCATTGTAAGTATTTATAGAAACATTCTTAAATTGAAATGAAGTAGCTGCTAAAGAAGTTTTTAATGCTGAATGACTACCATTTACTGCTAAGTCATTGATAGCATTGCTGCTAAGCTGTTTAAATAATTGTTATGGTAAAAAATTGTTATGATAAGTAGGAATTATTGTACGACAAGTTGAAGTATTTTATAATAAAATTAATTATATTATTATTAATTTCAGAGTATTTTAAATTTTTCTCATATTCTATACTGAGAAATATAATATTCAATAAAAGAAGTCTTATTCTTTTATTGGATTGAATAAAGATTTTATTGATTCAGTTTCATTACAGAAATTGAAAAGCTATGCATGTAAAATATTACATTAGAGAATTAATACTAAGAATTAAATAGCATATCAAAGAGCATATTTGAATATTTCAGCACTATTGATTTACTTTCTGAAATAATATTAGTATAGCAAGAGGAATATTTTCCAAAATGGATATGAAAAGGTTACTTGATAGGATTTTATTAAACCATTTTTATTTTTGAAAATATGAAACATAATAGCTATTCAAATTAAACAGCTTCCCTTTATAAACTATATACAGTATATTAATTCTTAAACAAAATTTATGTATATGAGAAAATTCTAGAAATTTCAAATGATAATATTGTGCTATATTTGTATAGTTATAGATTATATTGTGCTATAGGTTTAAGTCCAATTAAAATTCATCTTGCTCCTTTCAGATGTCTGACTACCCCTTATCATTTTATATTACAGATAAGGGACATGCAAACGGCAGATTGCCTAGCATACAGATCTCCTTTGTGAAGCCTTCTGCACATAATGGAAGTAAATATCAATGTTCTTGTAGTTGCAATAAGATCAAATTACATATGTTAAAGTAGCATTCCTATTTCTTAAGATGATAATCAAAGATATCAATCATCCATTGCACTAATAAATATTGGTCTTCCACTGTTGTACCTCTGGAATGATGTTTGAGAATTTGAAACTGGCTCCACAACTTATGAATCACATTTATAACTGTGACTAACATTAAACTATCTGGCTACTTCTGCCTGACTTTGGCCTGTCACTAATCTTCCAGTTTCTTTCTAATTCAATTCATCAATTAAATGATATCTACTATCCATATTCTAAAATTCTACTGTCTGGATTTTCCTTTTTCACACCTCAAATTTGAATTGGTGAGCAACTTTTACACAGTGATTTTTATGATGCAGTTGCTTTGCATATACAAGAACTTCAGAAATAATTTGCATTTTTTATTCTTACTCAGAATTGTATTCTATGTTCACTAGTTTTGAGCATAGTCAAATACTTTAAAAAAAATCACCATTTTTCTGTTTGTTCCTTAATTTATAGAAATTATGTACAGTATATGATTAAATAGTTACTGGCATTTCTTGCTAAGCAATAATTTTCTAGTATATATTGAAAATGTGCAATTATACTGAATTTTATTTTTTCACCATCCTGATATGTAATTATGAAAATATTATAAAGGATTTCCTTAAGTTATGAACATTTTCAGTTAAAATTTTCATTCATATGAACATGCCATTTCATTTTCAAATTTTAGAAAATTTCAAAAATTGTATAAGAATTTTAAACATTATGATAACAAAATGCTCTAGCAATAAATAAAATGTAAAATTATATAATTATTTAACACTAGCAAAATTGCCAGATGTTGTATATACATATACAATTACATATGTTATAGTATCTGGCATATATTGATTATTTGCATGTTGATTTCTTCTACAATTCCAGTTGTTCAATTGTTCTTTAATACAAACCTCATAATTTCCTGAAGGTTCATGAACTGATGAGTCTATATGTCTTTTTTCTCTTTGATTTGTAAATTTTACTTGGAGGAACATTGAAATTCATAATGTGTGACATTGTGTATTATTCCTACCAAAAATTGATCATTTGTACTTCATTGTACTGTTCCAAGGAAAAATTTTTTTAGTTAGAAAATTATTTCATGCATTAATTTCATCTGTTATTCAAACCTCATGTTTATTGAGATGTTATATCATCATCAGATTCATTAAAGTATAAAATTACAAATTATAAAATTATTTAATCATATTAAATAATGATGACATCATGAATCAAACTTGTCATAAGATGAGTTCAATTTATGACATCATCAATTGTTACATAATGATGATGTCACATTTCAATTATGACATTGTCATGACCTAATGTGATTAAATTCTGTCAGAAAAACACAGATTACACATAATGCCATCTACTGAATGAATAGTTAAATTCTATATAATTTTTGGATTGTTTGTAATTCTTAAACAATGATTGATCTAAAGAATCACTGAATAGGCCAGTTATTTAAGTTGGACAATTACAGAGAATCATGTCATATTCTAAATATATATTATGGAATACAGTATATGCAAATTGTTTTAAAATCTTAGAGTAAGAATAGTTTTTGAGCTATGAACAAAACTTACAAATAAATTGTTCATAACTTGAGGAATATCTGTATTGTTTTTTAAATAAATAAAAAATTGATATATACTGTATATACTATGCCAAATTTTTCACATATCTGTTATTTTATGTTCATTTTATATTCAATTTAAACCCAATGAAAACTTAGGATTATATCTTCCCCTCACTTATATTTCTTGTTATTTATTGCTAGTTAGTTAGAATAAAATAATTAAATTTATATGTATTCTAAAATAATTATGTATTTAAATTGATGCTATTCTCTTGGATAAAAAAATCATATTAGAAAATTCATAGAAAAATGTATTTGAAATATTAATTAAATGTATAAATATTAATAATTATTGTGGAATTTTATGAATGAAATTTTTAATTTGGAAAATGAATAACAAATATATTGTTAAAAATAATTAAGTTAGTAATTTTACAAAAATTATTTTTGTAATTTTTATTAAAAATTTTATTGTAAATTATTTTTGATTATAAAATGCTTATATTTAATGCTTTTTAATGCTTATTATGATTATTAAATGTTTATAATTTTATAAACATTTAATAATCATAAGCATTGAATACATAACATGAATATTTCAATATTGATACATATATTCCAAATAACATATAATATATTATAAACATTGCATTATTATATGTAGTTATAATGATGTCACTGATAAATTCTTTGATTGTTCAATGCAATTAACAAAAGATTTGAATCCCTGACCAATAGTCTGATATATAAAAAGCATCTTTTTTTTGTCTGGTCTAGTATTTTTATGTTTAAGTTTATTATGATAAAGTGGAGTGTTTGTTAAATTTATTATTCTAATTTGTAAAGATCATAATAAAGTTTATGATGATAAATTAATATTTGTAATGGGAAATCCACAAATTTTGGGTATTTCACTTAAAATGACTCTGAATTGTGTTGGCCAATTAATCCCATCATAAATCAAGAACTACCTCTATAGAAAAGAACTTCCTGTTATTAAAAAATTGAGAAAACTATATTGGACAATATAGACAATACTTAACTTACATAGATCTGTACTTATGTAAGTTTAGTTTTAGTTAGTAAGCCAAGTCAAAACCTGGCCCTCTTGAAAAAAACTGGAAGTACAAGACTTGGAACTGAATCTAGTCCTCTAAAATGATAAGCAAATGCTTTACTATGCAATTTTATGCTTATTCTTTAATATAATTATTTTTAATATTAAGTCTTAGTAATCTACTAGTACTGTATAATATATGTTCTGACTAGTTATAAATGTATGAGTGAATCAAAGCACTTTGAAGCAGTCCAGATAGTTTCAAAAAACATTTAATAATCAG
>WUQG02185763.1:0-10199 GCA_011317285.2 Androctonus mauritanicus
CAGAAAATAATTTATAATATAAAATAAAAAAAAACTAAAAATAAAACAAAAAAAATGATGATCCCAACTTTTCATTGAAGGCTTCCTTAAAATACATTAAATTAAATCACGCACCCTAAAAAAAAAAAAAAAAAAAATGCATAAGAAAAATAAGCAGTATATAATTAATTATTTTTTAAAATTTATTATATCATTTTTTAACATATAAAAGAAATCATTTTCATATAAAATTGATAATGTAAAATGATTACCAAAGGACAATAGTATATTGATAAACTGATAAATGATTTGACAAGTGATTTCCTAAATTGCCATTTAAGATTCAATTTCTAATATTTGTTTCCTTTTGTAATAAATTACTAAAACTTTGCTTTAATATTTTGAATCTAAAAATAGAATTAAGTTTCATCCAACCTCTGACTCCACCCCAAAAAAATGTGCACTAGCACCTCTCATTTGACATAAGTATAAAAGATAAAAAGGCAAACAGAAGGAATGATGCAGGAAATTTTTTAAAGATTTAAATATATTTTCCTCTTTAGCAATGATTATAACATAAGAAAAAAGCTGAAATGCATAAAAACTAGTTTATATTTACTGAACATGAACCATAATTGGTAATAAGGCAACAGAGTAGCTTTGATGTGTTAAAGAGAATGTCATTCAAAGCAGCCACTAAATCATAATTTAACCTTTAATTAAATATTAAAATCAGAATCTGGTGACTAATAATATTACTAATAATTAAAAAATAATAATAATTCATTACAAAATTAGAATCGTTCATATAAGAATATATACAAATGGTTAAATAATAATTATGTAAAATAATAATCATAAAAACAGCTGATCACAAAACAATTATAGCATTTAAAAGAGAAACCTATAATTAATTTAACTTTTATATAAAAAATCGTTTGAGAAATGATCGATTTTTTAAAAACTGCTTCTTAGTACTCGAATAATTTAGTAAATTATATCATAATGGAAATCTATATAAGGTTAAATGAACGTAAGACAACCAAATTCAGACAATGACAAGTGGAAAGTTGATACATACCAAGGTAAATATCACCAAAGGAGCCACTTCCGATCTTCCTACCGAGGCGATACTTGTTCCCAACGCGTAATTCCATTCCTAAATACACAAAACACGACAGAATATATCTCAAAACTTAAAGAATAACTCAAACTCCGCAAATATTCGGTCAACATCCGCCATACTTGTCATGAATCATTTGAAGGAAAGAAAACAATGACGATTTTTTAAGATCTCTTTACTTTGTCAACTATACAATATATTTTGGTCAAATTAGATCCTACGTTATATTATTCTTCCTAGCTATCATTCGGACAAATTCGAGTTGATTGATTCGATAATTAAGCGTAGGATTCATTTAGATTGCGTAGCGACATCTTTGGCTCTTGTTGCTTCTTTCCGTTTTAAGATGATCGCCGAAGGGTAATCCCTAAAGCGCATGCGTTTTGGGTTGCTAGCGTCACGTGACGACACCTCACCACGTGACTAATAACAATGAGTTGTTCAAATTTATTTATAGGGTGTAGGCATACGTAATTTTGGCACTTTACCCTATAGGTAACCAGTGTATAACTTTAATACATCGTTCGATTAAAAAAAAATCGTACTGATAAATATCTAAGTTATTATAAAATCTTTTTTTAATTGAATATAAAAGGTCATTGAAACGTCATATCGATTGCGCGTGATAAACCGATTGTTAATTGGATAATATTGAAAATAATCTAGTTTAAAATTTCGAATCGGTCCTTTGTCTGATCTGTTTAAAATAAATTTCTCTTTTTAATTAGAAATTAATTTATATTTAATTATAACAATAGATTATTAAAGAATTTGCTTTGAGATCAAATTAGAGCATTGGTTTGAGTTATATACACGTTTCGTCTCGGTTATGTGCATATATTCCGGTTATTGATGATTATTACATTAATCATCCAGATTAGCTACGATAACAATTTAACGTCACAGATTATAGATAGTGTTAACTAAGTAACATTTTTGCATTGTTTTAAGCTGCCAATTGGCAGATAACAATGGATCGCATACGAAAAATCTAGTTCGAAGAGGCCAGATTATTTTAGTATCGCCAGGAGTTTTCAAAACAAATTTCCTGGTCGGCCATTATGAATTTAAAACGAAATTTCGGAAAACAAGCGTTCGATATTTCTGTATTTTGTTTTCAAGATTATGTACTGAACGATTATGGTTTCGTATTTTCAAAGTAGTTTGGATGAGTGATCGCTAAGATTGCAGCCGTGCATACGTGCAAGAAAGTACTTCGTAATCTAAAAAAAACAATATGGCGGAAATTGCGACCTATATTTTCCAATACGACTGTCAAGGATTTTAATGAAATTTTTAAGAATATAATTCCGAAAAGAAAATACTAAATGCTAGCTTTGAATTTTAATACGTTCTACGAAAAATGCACAGAAAAAAAATCGGCGCTAGATAGACCATAGACTGTTCGTAATAAAAATTTTAAATTATTTTGTAATACGTGAAATTTTCTGTTTATTTCAATATAATGACTATTATAATGGTTGCTAAAGAGTAAACAAAGCGAACAATAATTTAATTTAATTATAAAATTGATGTTTATATTATTGCATGTATTATGAAACTACAATGAATTTCTGTCGGATATCTTAACTTTGCATTATTCATATATACATGTTTGATTTTCTTTTTGAATACGAAGATTATGACTTGTTTCCGAAAATGATGTTCGATATATTTGACTTTAAATTAAGTAATGAGTAAACATCTATAATAAACAAATAAAAATTACGTTATCCAAACCATGGTCCAAATGAAGTAGTAGAGGCCCGCTAGCCATGTTTCAATATTATAATATTTTATATTTTGATTTTATATAATTATTGAAATATTTTACATTCATTTTCGTTTTTCATAATAAATAAATACAATATGTAAGTAACAAAAATTGCCATCAATCTGTAACTTTACATATAAAAATATTGAATTTGTAAGCAATTGACGGATGAAATATTCGTGTATAAACTTTCTATCTGCCTAATACTTATAAATTCAATAAACCTTCTAGCCCTTTCAATGTATCGGCCGGACGACAGCGTGGAAGCATGCTGTGCCTCCACCTTGGAGAATCCGGCTTCAATTCCCGGTCCCACATCTCGTTTATTTGGTAAGAGTCCAGGAACGGCTCATTGAACCTCATCATCCACTTGACCATCAGCAGAAGTTGGGCATAGAAATGTCCCGCCGCTCAGTAGTCATGGAAAACTTTTTAACGTAATAACAATCTATAGTTTTTTTATGAATCAAAACAACGGTTTTTGTGATTATTTTATTGAAGAATAATAGATTCTTATTTCAAACTTCTTTTTAAAGAAATTTTCGCTTGGTATCCGTTGAATGCAAATGACTTCTTTAATTATTTTGTATTCTTATATTATTTTTACTGTTTTTGATGTATTATAAATTTCAATTTTTCTTTGATCAAAACCTGATCAAAACTCACCCATTATTCTTCCTTAGAAAATGGCCTGACTTATTTTCCATCGTGTCTTTGACATCCTTACGAGCTTATTTCTTTTTTGGAGAAATAAACTCAAGATTTGATTCTGATTTCTCCGCGTGAAAATATCCGAAAATTTTATCATTCGAAAAGTTAAGAAACAATCAGATGGGTGATTTATGTATTTTCAAATGCCATAACTAATATTATGAGATATCCAAATCAAAGGAAAACAATTAAAAATAATTTTTTGAAAATTTTCAGTGATTTTATAACTTATCTCTTCTTTCTATGTTTTTACGCTGCTTTTCATATTGCAGTATATTAAGCAACGGAGCACTCCAGTGCCCACCACAAACCGCTCAAATCCTAGTAAGATCAGAGTCAACTAAAGGATGGAGTTCAACGAATTGGACTTGGACACTTCAAGAAAAAGCTGGAGATATGGAACATAGGAATTGAACTTAATCGAGAATGGAAGCACAGAATGCTTCTATCATAGTCATTGGGCTGATCATACATTGTATATAGCAACTGAAATAATGTTACAAATATAGTACCATATATGCATTCTGTTTTTCCATTATAATAAACTGCTGATAATTTACCGTTGTCAGATCTCTGCAATGCCGGATTATATGATCTTATCTATAGAAATATTTATATACATATAATTCCTGAAATATTGTATATAATTCTAAGTACACTTTTATTTATTTTAAAATACATTATTTTTGGTGAATGACCAAAATAATTAAAGATACTGACGGATAAATAGAGCATACCATAAGAAGCTGACAAACAATAACTTTCAGAATAATTTATTTGACTAACAAAGAAAACTTAAACTGGCAGCTTATTCTCGAACTACCGTATCTCGGGATATTTATTTTTTTCATTTTTATTTTATTTTTTGACGCCACTTTCCACTCGGCAATAATAGTAAGTGGCGGAACGAAACAAGCCCTTCCACAGGCTGCCTACCACTGCGGTGGTGTCAGCCGGGTTGTGAAGGACGGGGATCAACGGGCCGAGCCCGGACCCCATGATAAATATTTTCAAGAGGTGGGACTCGAGACTCGAACCCGAGTCCTCCAGAGTGGAAAGTCGAAGCGTTTCCACGAGGCCATATCTCGGAATATTGAATATCGGATTAATGGAATTTATTAATTTTATTATGGTTATTTTTTGTGTTTTTAATATGTTGTATTTATCTACATAAATATTTCTTAGAAATGAGATGTTTTCGTTAAGCTGCCATATTGCATTTGCTATATACTGTATCTGGCAGTGGCCATTTTTAGAGCCCATCAAAAGTTGGCAACACATGATAGGATCAACCGGAAGATTGAAGGATGGGTTCAATGAGCCGGCCCTGATCCCTCATGGAAAACTGAAGGTGTAAGACCCGGGATCGAACCCGACTCCAAAGTGATAAGTGATTAGTTTAAGCCATCCAGCGGATAAATATATTTTAGAAAAAATGATCACCGTAATTTTTCACCATAATTATGCATTGCTAATACTGTACATTGAAAGAAAACCACTGTAATATTTTGCACTTTCAAAGATTCGATTAAATGTTCGACAATTTATTAAAAATTTATATATAAAATATAGTGAGTGTTAAAAAGTTTTAAATGATACATGCAATGCTGAATAGTTTTACTGACAGCAAAATTTGATCATTTTTTTACAGCATACATATATAAACAGTTCTTGTAATGATTAATCTTATACTTTCCTTATACTCCGGCCATTTTAGAATGATTAATAATGTGAAATTAAAAATTATGTCATCAGAATCATCTTTAATGGCATGCTCTGCCTACTGAATTTTATTAAAAAAATCTATGAAAATCTAAATATTTCAAAATTTATTAGTGAACATCAAAATTTTTACAATGCCCATCATTTTTAAATGGTCGAAGCAAAATGATTTTTGTTATATCGAATTTTCATCGATGACTGTCTTTTCTACTAAGTTTCATAGAAATCCACTGATTGATTCCAAAGATATTAGAGAGTATTTTCGAAATTTTAATGGCTACCATTTTAAATAATTGATGATTACAGAGTTTAAAAAATCTACCATTGGAGTCACTTTAATAATAGATTATTCTTATTGAATTTCATTAAAATTTACTAATTAGTGCAAAAGTTATTAGCAGGTTGCATAGGCGATCTTATAAACTCTGCTTTCAGTATGAAGGTATCCGAAAAATGGTCAATAATTTTTATTGAAAAATTTGTGCAATCGCGAATATTCAAATAAACCTCGTAGTTATTGAGATTCACAGCTATTGAGAACTTGTCCGCAATCTTAAGATTCGAGATCGAGAAAAATTTCCACAGATCCACGTGCTTACAAAAATTTCAGTACGATAAATAGTGCGTTCGTAGAACTGTATAGGTGTTAGCAGGAAGGATTGAGTAAAACTCTTCAAAGCTAAGTTCACAAAAATAATTTTTTCTCTCTGTAAAACTGTGACTTACTACCTTGGAGGATCCGGGTCTCACATCTTCAGTTTTTCAGGAGGGATTCGTTGAATCCCATCTTTCAATCTTCCGATTGACTCCATCATGGTGGTTGGCTAGCTTGTGATGGATTTTATAAGTGGCCGCCGCTAAATAAAATATATATCTTGTGCGACATGGCGGCTTAATTAAATTAATCTAATTTCTGTATAAGACCGAGTCCCATCTACATAATTGTTGGCAGACATACAATATATAAATTATTTATATAATAACCAAAGGTCGAACTGTATCGATATATACACATTGACTCTTCCAATTAAGAATCGAATCAGATTATTTAATTTTTCGATTAATTTCTCCATCAGTAAAGTCCAATCTATTTATATAGGTCGCGAAACAGAATAAACGAATTTTATATTTATTTTTCTTTACTCCATAAGGTATACTTGTTTTTTTATTTGCATATTTTACGCCCCTTTCCAATCAGGGAGCTTACTAAGGGGAGGGCCAGTTCTAACCATGGGCTGCACCCACACCCAAGGAATGTAGATGCAGCCCATAGTTGGAACTGAAGGACAGGGATCGCCAGGCAGGACCCAGCTCCTCGAAAAAACTTTTCAGGAGTTACCAGACCCGGGTCCTCCTGCGTGGCACGCCGATAGCGTTACCATTCGGCCATCTGGACGCGATATTCTTGATTTAGAGAGATAAAACTTCAGCTATCAATAATTTATTTCTGTTAAGCAAATAATTTATTTATATAAACCCATTAATATTGTGCCAAGATATTATTTTTTTAAAATTTCGTCAATTATTATTTTGCAAGTCGTTTGTAATGGCTATACACTTTGGGCCTACACAAAAGAAGCGCATACATAGAAACGGCCCTGTTATTTTAATAGCGATGGTTTTCTCATTTATTATTATTAAAAGCGGCACAATTTTATTCAGAGCGAACTTCATAAAACGTAAGAATGTTATTCGCCGTATAATTCTACAGTAAACAATTTTCTTTTTCCTTTCCGTTATTATGCCAGGCACGTTCTTATTAATGTTGCCATTACATCAGATGACATATTATTACTTGTATATGTGCTATTATAATGCCATCATTCACATCACAGCGTCAATATATCAAATTTTCGTCATTGCAGCTTGCAACAATTTGTCATCTCCCACATAAATTGCATTAAATGATAAAAAGTTGGCATTTTATACGGTATTCGTAAAATCGGCGTTTTGGCTTCTCCGGCTGAAATTTAAAATGGCGCCATTTTAAATTTTATGCACTATCCGTTTTTTAATACGTTATACGCATTAAAAAAATGGATTTTTTTCAGATATTTTGCTACCGAGTAATCCAATTTTTCAGTTATAGAAAGATCCATTTTAAGAAGTGTTAAAAGTGGATCAAACCGCTTCGAATTTGCAGTTTGGACATGAGTGATCCGAACCAGTTTGTTTTTATAATAATATACATGCATGCTGTCAACAATCCCAAAAAAGGGAACTGCATAATGTCGAAAATGTTCCAGTCCTAGTAAACTTCAAACAAAAAAACATATTTCACGAATGAAATACTAATTTTAATGTTTATACCGTTTATGGTACAAATATCATTAAATTATTCATACAACTATGAATTTTTGGAGATTTTTCTCTTCTGTAACGCTTACAAAAATCCAAACCCTTTTAATCATTTTTCTTAAAATATAAAAACTTTTTTTTTTAATAATTACGCGAGCAGAGTTCAAAAATAGGCTAATATGGAATTATGACGATTAATTAATAACGAGGAAAGTGTTTTTTTTTTCAATGATTAAAAAAGTAAAACATTTTTAATGAATTGATATGTCACACTACAAAATTTTTCTACCGGGCCTCCAGCAATTTTCCTCCAAAACCTTTTTACTTAATTAAAAATCAGAAATTTATGAGTAATAAATTATTCTAAATTTTTATTTATGATTTTTCTGTGACCGATTTTCTCCTTTTGCCAATACTATTTTGTAGTAGAGGAAGTCTTAAATTCTAATAAATTATTCAGCAATTTTCTTTTTCTTTTTTTTTAATATTGCTGATCAGCAATTAGCGTGACAAGTTCTAGATAATTTTTGCCAAGTTTATATACCGCTATGCGTTGCGTAGCCGAAAATTTCCACAAATTCGTGCAATTTATTCGTTAACGTTTATATATTACTGATGTCAATACAGAGATTTTTAAAAAATTCCACGTCGTACGGAGAAACATGGTTACGGATGAGAGGAGGTGAATCAAAATCAGGTCGGTTTTATCTACAAAGTACGAGCGAGTACAACTTTTTAGAGATCATCTTGTTTCCAGAACCACACCCATTTCTGCTTGATGCGCGTAAAAAAAAAAAAGGTATTGGGACTTACCATCCCACTCTTTTTTTCGCCCTGTGTAAATCACGTTTTCTTTACAAAATTTCCGGTTTGGGTTGATATATATATTATATTTATCTACGCAACAGTTGTTCCGAAGTTGGTTGATTGAAACGATTCAATGTGTGTGACGGTTCCAGCTAACTTCTTGAACGATTCGCACCATTATTCCAAATTTCTTAAACAGGTTCAAAAAAAAAAAAAAAAAATGGTGCATTTAATCCTAACTAAAGGTCGTTTATCCTTTTAGGTTTAATAATAAAATTATCAGATAATATGCTATTTTTTGTCCCATCAACAAACTTTTTTCCTTGCTGAAAAAAAATGTCCTGTCATCGCATTTATCATGATTTTTCTAATTTAATGCCACCGTGAAGCTTGTTTTAATCGTACTTATAGGTTACCATTTCTGTCTTTGGTTTATTGTCAAAAACATCCATCTAAAATAATATTCCTTCAATTTCGTCCATATTAAATTTTTTTTCAGTTAAGAAAACTTTATTTTAATAATTTTAATGGTTAAAATAGTAGTGTAAAGAGAGATTTTGGGGGAAAAAATTTAATGCTTTCTGCAAAGCTTCCTTTTTAAACCATACAAGTGGTCTCTATTGATCTTTCTAGTTTATCGCCAGAAAGATTCAAGTTCGATCCACATCTGAAATAACATTCCTTCAATTTCGTCCATATTAAATTTTTTTTTTTCAGTTAAGAAAACCTTTTTTTAAATAATTTTAATAGTTAAAACAGCAGCATATATAGAGATTTTGGAAAAATTTTAATGTCCTCTGAGAAGCTTTCTTTTAAACCATGCCAGTGATCACCATTGATCTCTCAGGTTTGTCTTCAAAAAGATCCAAATTCGAATCCCATCTGAAGTAACTTTCCTTCAGTTTCGTCTACATTAAAACTTTTTTTCGATTAAAACATTTTTTTAAAATAATTTTAATAGCTTAAACAATAACTTAGTTAAAGAAAAATTAGGAGGAAATTAATTTTGTAGTTTGAATCGACTCTTTCCTTCGAGTGAATACAAAATCTTGTATTTCTTTTAAATACCAACATTAATGCCGATATATATATAAACGAACCATCCATAAACAACTCGAGAAAAACAGAAAAATATCGAAGAAACGGAATCCATGCTGTTAAATTTCTATCATTACATCAAAAATATGTCATTCTCGCCATGGAGATTTTGACATACGGCAACCACATGTTGACAAGATTGATAAATTTTGCAATCTCTGTTAATGAGATACGCATCTTAATAACAACTTAAGTGTATATCATTATATATATATATACACACAGTATACTGTATATAAAAACGGCGATGGTTTTTCAGCAGCACAACCGTTTTGCCAAAAAAACACGTTATATAAACCGTTCGAAATTTCAGATAACATTAACATCTGCAAGATCGAATTATCGTCGTCGTAAATTTGGAAGATCTTTATTGTCAGCGTGAAATTTCGGCATATTTTATACACGTGGCGTGGTAACAACTCTTGCCAGTTTTTGTACGGTTACAGTTTCGATAAGATCAAAAATCTTGCCACAGATCTAGCATGTTAGTGTACGTAAATAGGAATTAATAATTAGGTGCATGTATCTGTGTCGCTTCTCCAATTCGTGAATCCTTAAATGTATGTTACATATAAATTGTCTTCCCGAGCGGTTATAATATAAAATATTTATAGCTTCGTTATAACTGCATATTCGTTTTGCCAGTTAGCAAGGATATAAAAAACAGGTCGATGCGTGGTCGTACAC
>WUQG02185763.1:10209-22426 GCA_011317285.2 Androctonus mauritanicus
TTTTTTATTTTATTTTGAAACTATTATTTTGCAGCGTACACACACACACATACAGGCGTTTGTACGTATTTTCTTCCTTTTCGAACTTAATTGTTCGAAAACAGGCGTTGTTTTTTTTAGTTCGAATTGTTATAGACCTTTCTTAACGGGATATTCCATTAAACGACGAAATTTTACGCATTTAATCGCATAACTCTTGTATTTCCTAACAGGATAACTTCCTTGAACTGTCGTACTGTTGCAGAGATGCTGCAGATATTAGGTTAAAAAAAAAACGACCTTTAGTGAGGTCATTCTGCAATTTTCTTAGGAGGGAGGTTAAGCGAATTTCTATTGATAAAAAGGTGTTTTAGAGAACAAATTCGGGAATTTAGGTTAACTTGAGTGTACAATAAAGCGTTGGTAGTCTTTACACCACCCTTATTCAATCGGCGATGAAGAAAAACAATTTCGTGGTAAACTATGTAGAGAAAAATGACTTCCTATATCAATGAACAGTTTCGTGACTAAACAGTTATACGTAGCGGTGCCTTTTCGTACGATGCAGATCGATAACTTTCATGTACAACGTTTAAAACGGTTCCAGTTAGGCCGGACGGTGTTCAAGATTAATTATTCATTTATTTTTAATGTAGTAAATTGTTATTAACGCATCTGCATCACGTACTAACTGGATATAACGTATTGGCGAATTACTTTTTTCTTTCTTTCTTTCTATTTTTAACTAGATTATTCTTGTTTGGGTTTAAAGGTCGGAATTTCGATTAAAAACGATTTAATTACACAAACGATAACATTTTATTTGCGAAAATTAAAAAAAAAAAACAAAGGTAACAAATGTTATACGATAAAAAAAAAAATAATAATAATTAACTTGATACCAGTAAACATATTTTAACAACTAAACGAAATGCAAATTATACTAAACTTTTTTTTTTTTTTTTAACCTATCAGTTAAATTTTAAATGAAAAATTTTTACTTTTCTCATAAAATAAAAAATAATATTTACAAATTGAGATACTGATGAATTTTTTTTTATCATCATCATCATCATCATGGTCGTCATCATCACTGTTTAGTATATAAATTTTAACCTATACTCTCAGTCATGCGATGTACTAATTCGTGAAGCAAGTGGTTTTGTTCGGGTGACAGTAAAGGCCTGTAAATGAAAATAAATACTTTTAAATTATAAATTTTATGTCTTAAATGTAAAAAAATACAGTTTAAAATGTTAAAATATATCAAATTAATATATAAACCGTTTCAGTGCTCAACTGAATACATAACAACAACAGAAGCACGACTAACTAGTAAGCTGAGAGGGTCGATAAAAGTTGCGAAACAATCGTCAGATTTCCAAATTTTATCAAAAATTTTACGCGGCCGATAAACAAATTCTGCACAAGTATCGAAATTAAGCCGATTCGAGTATTTTCTACAAAAAAAAAATTTATCTCTCAACCGACCAATAAAAATGATCGAACTTCCGTCGAAGCGTTATCAATAAATTCATCTGTCGTAAAAATCTGAATCGATGATTGATAATTCCAGATCGTAAAATAAATTTTACTCCCACTTACGCCACTGACAGAAAAGTATCGATATTAATAAACAGTTTCTCTTTTGTAACAATAAAACAATTATTGTAAACCGTTCTGAACTTGGTAAGATAAATATTACTGTTACGTATTGTGTTTAGAAACGAAGAAGGCAGCAGCATCACATGGCTGGCGAAAATATTATCGAGATAATCATCTTGATTCGCTCTACTTACAGAAATAAGGGAGCTAATACATAATTGAATTTTTCTTTTGGACTGATAAAATAATACGGTTCTGAAAGGTCAAACAAAAATAAATAAAATATCTGGGTTTCTTTCTACACACACACACAGAGAGAGAGAGAGAATAATAAAATAATTTTCCTATTTTCTTGTCTGCGAAAAACAATTTTCTCGTTTTACCATTCGATTATCAGCATGCTATTGCTTAAAGATGAATTTATTTCTACTTCTCCCTAGCTTTGTCATTGACAGAGTTCAATCACATTTTGTTTTTTTTTCCTTCCTTTTTCCTGACAGCGGAATGGAGAAAGTTTGTCGGGTGTGACAAGACTAAGAGACTCTTACAAACCATAGCAGACAACGAATACTATCAGCTGTTCCTTCCGACATGGCAACTGCCATTTGCTATCGTTTTCTCAGCTATTTTGTTCTTTCGAAAAATTGCGAGTTGCCTCCTCGTACAAACTTCATCATAACAGCATTTTTCTGGTTCACATGAATAAATCATGACACTGTTATATTGCCTTATAAAAATATTGTAAACTTAATAATTAATTTTTTTTTTTAGTTTGCATTAATAATTATTATATTTATAAGTGTTTAAAAAAATTACTATCAATCCTGTTCAGATAATTATCTGACTAAATTATGTTTTTTGTGATATGTTTGCATTTGTATGACTAGAGTAACAAGAATTAAAATAGGAAAAAAAATTATTATTCTAATAAAAATAATTTTTTTAATTTTTATAACTTCAAATATATAATTACAGAAGCTCATTAATCAGTAGTTTAAACAAACTATTAAATATAACTTCCAAATATTATAGCCTGAACAAATATATATAAAAAAAAAAACAACTTAAAAATTGTTATTCATTTTTTTTGGAAACATTTCCTGAAAATATTTTTAGTTCAAAATAACTACATTAACACCCCGACTTACGGAAATTCAGAGATACGTAACTTCTCATTCTGCATCTTCACTCCCTCACTCCGAATTTCCGTTACGTATCTCTGAAGTTTCATAAATATATAATGCATGCATATATATGATTAAGATTTGTTAGTGTAATAAAGTGCCATTTAACAGCCTAATATATATGTATCTGAAATTAAATTTGGGAATCTAAGTATCCCGAGTTACATTATGCATCCTGGTCTCACCTATTACGTCCGGGGTATTACTGTATATCATGCAATCATCTCTAAAGAAAACTTTTCTCATTATACAAGATTATAAAAATCCAAAAAATAATCCTTACTTTTGATGGGATTAACATCTCGACATAAATTATTTGAAAAAACAGAAACGATACGTACAGAGAATTAAAATCCGATAGATATGACCGATCGGAATCCTTAATAACTAATCGAATACCAATATTAAAGGACAAAAATGGTTGAAAAATAAAACATACAATTCATTAAAAAAATTTGATTCATATAAAAAACAATTCAAAGTTTGAAGTTTGTTTGAATTAGATTATTTAGGCAACTTAATTTAGGCAATTATATGATATGAAAGATCTGAAAATAATAAATAATTCACTGAGTTATCTTAATAATTAATAATAATTTCAATTATAGTTTGCTACAAGTGCATAGTAATATATAATGATCACATGAATAATAAATTTAATATATTATCCAACTCCACAAAATTACCGATTATTATTATTATTATTTTTTATTTTTTTAATTTACAGAAGTCTTGTAGTTTTCTTTATGTAATCACAATAATATTTTTTGTTTTCTGAGATATAAAAATGATGTCATTCTAGCGTAACTTAAATAAATACTATACAACTGTTGTCTAAAAACAACTAGAATATATTAATAACTTTGTAAACAGCTTAATATCTAAAAACATTAACAGATATATTTCAATATAAAATAATTAGTCTAAATAATGAAAATAAATGCTAATTCATTCAAGAAATAATGTTTATAATAAGTAAAATTATTTAAAAAAAAGGAATAATTACGGGATAAAAATAAATAAATTCATCATAACAAAGCACTATAAGCAGTAAAGTTTAAAAAAAAAAGATTTTATAATTTATTAAGGACCATTTTTCAATACTACAATGGATCTTCTTCAGCTTACATGAAATCGAACAGAATAGATTTAAATAGAATTTGAATAAATATTTCACTACGACTGAATTTTAAATTTACAATTTTAATAGAATTTGAATAAATACAAATTAATTATAATAATTTATAATTTAACAAATATTATATAATATGTAATAATTAATTATTCTTATCTCTTACATAGCAAGCTTTAAATTATATGTTAAAATATCTGTTTGAATTTTATTTAAATCTATGTAAGCTGAAGAGCTGAAGAGGATCCATTGTAGGCTCGAATTGTTTGTTAATAAATTATTTAACTCTTAAATTGGCCAACATTGAAAAAACAAGAAAAAACTAAAAAATGTAATTGTACTATGTAGATAATGAATGACATAATGTTATTTGTTCTAAAAACATTTTTTATTTCTATTCTATAGTGTGTTACATGGATGGTACCTATGTGTACCACTGCCTGGTTAGTGATATCAATTCTTTAAAAAAACAGCTAGTACTAAGACCAGTCTGAAAAGAAAATTCTAGAAAAATTCCAAGAGTTCCTCTAAACAATACACTAGAAGGCATTAACGACTAAGGTGGTACAAATATGATCCATAGCTTGTTAGAAGCAATTTTTTTTGGTGGTATATATTTATACCACTGCCTGTTTAAGGATTAATCTTTTTTAAATTTTTCTGCTTATAATGTTTCATTATGGTGAATTTATTGTATGTAATTTAGCAGAGTTTATATTACCAGTTTAAAAATAAATATATTTGCTAAACATTTGTTTCATTTTAGAAAACTGATATACGATTCATTATTATATGAATACATGAGATTCATTTAAATTGTATAACATTAAAATTAAATTATTAGCACTGAACAAAAATAAAAGTTTCATGAATCATTACTCATTGCTAAAATATTGAAAAAATTAATAAAACATACAAGAGACAAATTAACATAAAAATAACTAAATCTATATTATATGTATATAACTCTTATATAGTTATAATGTTATACATGCAGAATATTATTTAATTCTTTGTAAATGACTTCAGTGTACTAGAATTATTTCTGGTGCAGTGGCAGAAATTTTTTAAAATTCATGTATTTTTTTAATACAAGAATCAATATCTGTTTATACAGTTATTAAACATGGAAATCAGCTTGAAAGTTTGTTTTGAATTAGTTAAAAGTGTTTAATAATAATAATAACTTCTATTCATGAAGGGAACAAATATAGATATTTCCCTGTTTACAAGTTCCTACTTAATGAATTAATGAGTTTGGCAAGCTTTTTATCAAATATGAACTATCAAAAAAATTGAAAATATGAACCTTAATTGCAATAAATAAATATTTAACATTCATAAAAAGGAATTTCGAATTACATACATAGTTATACAATACAACTGAGTCAGTAGCAAAAACTCATCTGCTAGGAAATCAGAAAAATCAAATTTGGGGCTGAATAGTAGTAGCAGTATATCCTCTGGTTTTACTGGTATATTATGCAAATAACTTCTATTCCTAGTTTCTGCCTAAGGCAGTAGTTTGCTCATTTATTTATTTGTTAATAACAATGAAAAATAAAAATTCTTTAGCATTTATATGGTATAAATAATTTCATTATTATTATAATTTGCTTGATCTTAAAGACTATATATTTATTTCTATTGATTTTTTGGTCTTTCATAATTTTGTTTTAGTCAAATTGACTGCTGAGAACAGAACCCAATTTTAACATTATGTCAATGGGAAACTGATTCCTTCCAGGTCTAAATTAACTTCTAAGCTTGTATATTGAAAGTCAGAGATTAGAAGTCAAGAACTACCTGTATAGAGTTCGGGTAACTTATATAATATTTAATTAATATGATTTTTCTTAATTATCACAAACTCATTTTGATAATTAAGTTCAATGGGCAGTACATTAAGATCAGTGGGCAAATGTGATACAGATGGTCCTTGACATCACTATGAAATTACATTATATAATATTAATAATAATAATAACCCTGAATCTGAATTCTCTCAAATGTTTTATTCTGTTATGGTACTCTTTATCTTGGCTTCTGCCCAATTCTGAAACCAAGCACCACTGGTTATCACCAATTTATAAACTGGTTTATCACCGGTTTATAAATTGTAATTTTGATGACAATAATATCAGCCTTGATAAAAAAATATTCTAAATATTAGATTTATACAGATAACTGAAAATAAAGCAGATATAAATTACTATAATAATTGAGATATCAAGGCCTATTTCATCTAATTTGCAGTTCTAATATAGAGCAGTAATATAATCTGACCTATCTTAAATTGAAGGTGGATCGAAAATTAACAACCACTACGGCTTTCTTCACAGAGTTTAATAGGTCAAATGTGAAATACGCACAAAGAACCTATTTCTCAATCATATCTTGCAAGATATTTGCCATCTTAGACACCGTTTTAATATATCTTGTTCATAAAAGTCATTTTTATGGTCGTACAGCCACATGCACACAACAGATTTCATTTCAGCATCCAATTCAAAGCATTGGCTATCCAAGAATCTTTTGAGTAGCCTAAATAGATGAAAATTCAAAGGAACCAAATCCAGACTGCTTAATGTCTGCTAGAATGCCTCCAAGCTAATTTTTGGCAAGATTAACACAGGCTCTCTTCAAAGAAACTGCACCGTCTGGCAATACTGCTGTGGTCCAGGCAATCATCATCATACATTTTTCTTATGAATTTCCATTGGAGTTTTCTGTTTTGCCAACAAAAAGTAGACTACATTCATTGTTCTTTAATTATGGATGACTCTAATAAGTGCTTCATCTTTGCAAGAGACTTCACATTTTTTCTACTAGGAGGATAGCTGATTGCATCATACAGGTCTGTAGCAGGATATTCAAATTAGTTATGACAACTTTCAATATTCTTGCCAAAAAAGTATCATGTCTACCAATTGCTGTGCATTATTTTTTGATCCAACCTTGTATATTAGTTATTAAATAGCAATTATATATAGTTTGCAACAGTATTATATAGTTTGCAATTATATATATTTTGCATATTTTAATTATTATTCTAAAAAATTGTAACTTTTTTTATTTTCATATTTTTTCACTGTAATTTAAATAAAATATTAGTAAGAAAATAAGGTTTAAATCAATTATTTGTGATTTTATAGAAAATGAAAGGTGTATATATTTTTATTTAATAAAAGGCCCACAAAAGCAATTTTTATATTTATATATAAATTAAAAATAGCCATTAAAATAACATAATTATCTTTTTTGAAAAGTTTTAATAGTATTTTCTTTTATTCTATTGAATTTCTATTACCCATGCAGTAACCAAAAATATCCTAAACAGAGTTTTAACACTATATTGAAAATCCTGAATAAATAGTCAATGATGATGTTTTATGATGAAGATAAATGGAAAATGTTGGAAAAAATTTTCTTCTTCTATAATAATCTAACATTATTGATTTTATTAATGTATATTTATATGTTTAAAATATATGAATATATCATTTTTTAAGACTTTTTTTACTTTAATCGACTTTTTCAATTTTAAATCTCAGTTGTAGCAGATAAAGAGAGCTTCTATTGTATTTCCTTTGCAATTTTTTATTATTTCAGCTGAGGAATTAAATTACTGATTCAGTTTCTGTGGTAATCATGAGTCCTTGAAAATGGAGTTGAACCTTGAAAATTTGGTTTTGCTAAATTTTCAAGGTTCATTGAAACCATGTCCACAATATCCATGAATATTTGGGTACTGCAATGTCAAGCTTAATAAAAATCAACCTAGGAGCCGAAGTACAACAAAAATATATGTTTGATCATTCATATTTTTGCTTAAATTTGGAAGTTGTTGAGTCTTTCAACTTCTGGAAACCTTTAAGGTTGGATTATTTTCAACCTTAAAGATTTCCAGAACATGACATTTAAGTTAATAATTCTAAAATATGTCATAGAATAAAAAAAATAGTCATCTAACATACATCATTATTGGCTACACAATGTTATCAGATGATGATATCAATATAATGGAACAATGAATGTTTAATGAAATTTTTATCATCATTAAAATTATTGAAATGTGATGAAATGATGATATAATTATGCACAATGTCATAAAATACATAATAATATGTAACAGTGGAATATAGGAAAATGATGCACTAGAAATGCTCAGGCAGAACTAGATGATACATTTAGTAATAAAATAAAAAAAATCAAATGTTTCTTTTATTATTATATTCTGATAAATAAATAGTTTTGAACTAAATTTTATATCAACATCATTATTATTATTAAAATTAAAATAATGTATTTTTTCTGATTCTTTCAATTAAATATCTGAACTGAATTCTTTATGATAATTTTCTCTCTTTTTACATCTAAAACTGTTTTATTTTCTTTCTCTAATAAGTCTTTTTCTTTTATTTGTAGCTATTTTTTCTCACCGTTTTATTAAGTAATTTTCTTATTATTATTTAATAGTGCAACTCTGTATACCTTTGCACTTTGTTAATTAACAGCTTTTATTGGATTATCTTACTAATAGTTTAGAATAAATTTACAATATTATTTAAGTAAAAAAGTTATTCTTGCTGAATAAACTAGTTTCCTATATAAAAGTATTGTGAATTTTCTCTTAAATTACTTTTATTCTATAACAAGCATTTTTCATTCATCACATTAGTAAATTCAAATAATTTATTTGCTAATATTATCTTATATCAAATCTATATTCATTTCTTTGCATCTTTTTTATTTTTACTCAAACTTTTTTTCAATTTCCTTTTAGTCTAAGTCAAGGGTTCTTAATCGGGAGTATGGGATTGATCTCTAGATACTGGTATTTATTTTATTTAATATATTAATTTATACTTTGATAGTATGTGAATGGAACATGATAGAATCTTCTTAACCAAAGTATGAGACAATATCGGACAATCCGTTAGGGGTCTAGTCATCAAAATGTTAAGAACCCTGGTCTAAATTTATTATTTTTTAAATACATAACACAGTATCAAATCACAGTCTGTTCTATATTCAGATTTCCACATTGGCGTTCTTCAACTTACATAAATTTGACTTAACTGATAAATTTAATTTCATATTAAAAAATTTATAAATTCTCATTATAATTTAATTTATAGAACTGTATTTTTAATTAAACAGTTAATGATACTAATGATAATGATATTATTGAAAATAAATTATTATTAGTAACAAGTCATAATATAATATATACTATATGTATTACATATCTCATGTATCATACAATAGATATACTACATATAAAGCAATGATCTCAAACTCTAATTCTTCAAAGAGCCACTTCGGATATCTTCGTTCACCTGGGATGTTGCATTTAAAATTAATGTCTTACAGGAGAAAAAAAAGAAACTTTCTACAAGTAATAGTTTGAAAAATTGATGATTTTAATTATTTACATTTTAATTTCCTTAATGATGTGTCTAAATTCCTTGTTTAAAATTATAAAATTGTTTGTAAATGGTAGAATTTTTTCAGTAAAGAATTTCTGCTTATGTAAATACAATTTATTAAAAAGTTTAATACAGTTTATTATAACACTTATTAAATATTTGAAAATCCCTTTTAAGAATTAAAAAAGGGATTTTCAAATTTTTCATGAAAAATGATTGTAATTTTTTGACTAACATTTCTATATTCTTGTAATGATAAAAACATAATAAGGGCCTGAAAAAAATGGTACATTGAGCCACATGACTCATAAGTTTGAAAAACTGGTATAGCACATATAATGTTGTTTTCAAATGTTACTTTAATAATTATATATTATCACAATAATCATGTGACTATTATAATCCAGTAAGACTACTCAATTACTAAAGATATCACCATTATAATCAATAATATTTCACAACTAGCATAATCAAATATTGATACAAATCAATCATATTTGTGGAATCATTCCTTTGGGCATATATTAATATGAATAGACTCACATATTCAAGAGAAATAATGCTTTTCTATAAGGATATTTACTAAGTAAAAGTTTTCTTTATCATTTATTCTATTTATTCTTAAATGATCTAACCATTTGCCTTGTACATTCTATTATTCCTACCATCTATTTGTTCTTGTTTATTCTAATAACATAATAATTATTTCATTCTTTACTTCCTGATGCAAAAATTGATATATAAAAAAACAAACAGTATAACCAGAAGAAAAAATTTATTTCAGAAACATTTTTTTAATGTACTTCTGAAGTCTTTTGAGGACTGTTGTTCTCATGAATAGGTTGAAAAGATTTTTGAAATAACTTTTTCTCCTGATTAGTGCTTTTTTTAATATAATAATAGACTAAAAACAAGTAAAATGATTTCTAATGGAACAATTAATAAATATTAAAACAGAAAAATAAATATATTAATAGGAATCTCTTTGGTTTGCTTTAGGCAGATGATTATAGATTCCTTTATTTGAAACATTTCAAATTTCTCAAAATTCATTTATATTCTATTATTTCCATTTATTTAGGAGCATTAGCAATGATATACAAACATCAAATAAATAAATTATAAAGGCTTAAATTTAAATATATAAGTAATTCTTGACTTTACAAGTAATTCTTTCTGGAATGCACTCATAGAGTAAGAACTCATAAACCAAAAATCAATTTTTCATTGACATAATGTTAAAACAGAAGTCTAATTCTCAGCAATGAAATTTGAACTTTATTACTATCATTATAATAATGATATACAGTAATTCCCAGAACAACCACATAACAGAAAAAATAAAAATAATTTAATAGTTTAAATTCCACAAAAAATCATAAATCAAAAATTGCAGATAATGGTAATAATGGAGATCTGATATTCTAAAGTGGCAGATTCATTTCGATTTGATCCCAGATACTTCCTAATAATTGTTAATACATAATTCTGCTCCCAATATCATATTTCGTTTTGTTTATTTTTATTTACAATTGCTCTGGCAGGATAACTTTATCTCTTCTGAAACTTTTATTATACTTCTATTATTAGTCATCTGCTATTATTAGATGAATTTGAGTCATTTTTTCAATATTTTTTGAATTAATATGTAAATTATTAGGGAGAAGTAATATTATTATTAGAATTTTTGAGTGTATAATAAATAATTAATTCAAAAAATCTTTATAACATAAAATGATAAATAAAGAATTCTATTCAATTATTTGATTTTATTTAATATTCTGAAAATATTTTTTTATTTCAAAATTTATATATTTTTAATTTGATTTTTATATTATATATAAGAAAAATAAAAAATTTTAAAAATATCTAAATGAATTTTTGTAAAATGTCTGTAAATTAATTACTATATAACATCCTATAGCACAGTGTTTCTCAATGTAATTGATACTGCAGACCAATAAAAATTTTAAGCTTGTATTGTGGACCACACAAACCAAATTGAAGAAAGTGCAAGTTTTTTGTAATTTGTGGACTAATTACCTAAAAAATTCAGACAGAACTATAAAACAACTATATATTTTTCAGTGAAGATC
This sequence comes from Androctonus mauritanicus, assembly GCA_011317285.2. Lineage (NCBI taxonomy): Eukaryota > Metazoa > Arthropoda > Arachnida > Scorpiones > Buthidae > Androctonus > Androctonus mauritanicus. Next base: position 21,638 of record WUQG02185763.1, read on the forward strand.
ATGCACAAAATGCTCTGCTCAAGGGAGATGAGAGAAAATTTTTCAAGTTATCCCAAGCAATGATTTCTGGAGAAACCCTAGGTCTAATTTTCTTTTAGATTCATGCATTGTCATTGACTTTGTATGGTAAGCAAGTGATCGGTTTTCTCAGTTGTATGCATTATTATTGCCATTAAAAAAATGAGTAATAATGTATTTAAAGGTTGTAAAATTATATAATAAATATAAAGAAGTTCATGGACCACTAAAATTTTTTTGCGGACCGACAATGGTCTGCGGACCACCGGTTGAGAAACACTGCTATAGCAATCAATCATTTAATCCTGAAGTCCTATTACTTTCAAGTCATGATTTCAACTGCAAATATATTAGAATAAAGGATGAACAATAAATGATTTATAAATTAAAATAAATTCAAAATATAGTTAATATTAATTACATAACAATTAATCATTATTGTATATTTATTGTATGAATCAAAGTGATTTTCTGATAGTAAATAAAAAGTTACATAAAAAACACTAAATGCAGTTGTGGCACGGAAAAATTTTTAATATAACGAACGTTTTCAGCTTTACAAATAGCTGCCATCTTCAGGTTCTAACATAAAAGCGGTTGCGTATTCTAGAACGTCTTGTTCCGAATACAAATTTTTTTATGATATTGCAATGTTAACATAAAAACGCGGACTATGATACAAAATTTAACGCGCGTATTTACAAAAATACAAGTATAAAAATAAAGACAGTAACAAAAATATTTTTCATAAAAGTACAAGCAGAATGTCCT
>WUQG02185874.1:4789-22420 GCA_011317285.2 Androctonus mauritanicus
GTGCATTGTTAGCTAGTAGCAACACACCTTTTGACAGCAAAGCATGTCTTTTTTCCTTGATATTGTACCACAACTTTTGTAGCAAGTTCTTATAATATGTCCATTCTTGTCAACTCTTTTTGAAGTAATCTTTCAATATGACACTCTTGCTGTCCCAAAGCACAGACAATGCAATCATGCTGGATGGCTTTCTCTTGAGTCATCATATAGGCTATCCCACTTTTGAATTTCCATTGTTTCACAATCTCATATGATTAGGCTTATGATACATTGGAGATTAGTCTGGATTTCAATAGTTGTTTGGGACTTTAAAATGTCCTGGATTTCAAATTTTCTTAATTCCAGTATTTATCAACATCATATTAATTTAGATCAATTGGCTCTTTGAATGTGCTATAGTTGAATAGCAATATAGTACTCATGTAGACTGCAAGCTCAACTATTTCACATGCAGAATAAGTTTTTTATTTTAATTTATCCATCTGGCAAATTTATGATTTAAAATCTAGATTGATCATTTCTTAATTACACCAATCTGAGACAAGAAAAAGTTCAACCAGAGGCATAATTTTAACATGTTTTAATTTCATACTTACATGTTTACTAACTTATCAGATTCAATGTTTTCTTAATTGATATCATCATCAATACATTAACATGAATTCTTAAACTTAATTCTTGATGTAACTGAAGAATTTGAACACAAACACTATTGCAGGGATTTCAAACTCATTCTCTTCAAAGGGTCACTTTAGATATCTTTGGTTGGTTGGGGACCACATTTAAAATTAGTACCTTATGGAAAAAAGATTTTTACAAGGTAAATAGCTTGAAGAACCGATTATGTTAATTGTTATTTGTTTTTGGTTCATATTTGAATTATAAAATCATAAAATCATTTATAAATAATAGTAATTTTTAAAGTTTGAAGTAGAAGCTTTGTATTGGAAAAATTCTATATCTTAGGCTATTTCAATACATTTTATAAAACAATTTATTAATTTTTAAAAGTTTCATGAAAAACAGTTGTAAGTTTTATTTTTCTGAATATCTTATATACTCTTGCAGAAATTATGTGATGCAGGCTGCAATAAGGGGCATATCAGGCTGCATTCTTCTGCAAGTTTGAGACCACCGCACTATTGTCAAGTGTCAGCATGAACTTGATGATGCTGATTTGACATATGTTTTGAAACACCATTTCAAATAATGTTACCGTAGTTGGTTTCGCATGAAAATTAGAAAAACTTCCATCTTGAAAACAGGATGGATTTTAAAATGTGGGACATATTCTTGGACATTTAATGATGTAGGACAGTGGTGTTCAACCTTTTTTGTTATACAAGCTATTTTTCTATACTAAGTTATTCAGCAATCTACTCTCTTATATAGATCATGTTCCCCCAACCCAAGGAGCTTGCCCTAATCTGATATTTAATTATTTACAACTGTGCAATTAAATGTGCTCACTCACTTCAGAGAACCCAGTCTCCTAGCCCTAAAAACTTTAAAGAAATTAAAACTTTATTTGTGTATCTAAAAATTTATTTACACTTTTAATTATTTTAATTCAACAAATAAAACAAATATATTGGAATAAAATATTTATTTTTCTATTTTAGAAAACCAAAGTTAAACAAAACTGATTATAAACTCATAAGTTATAGGAAATGCTGTTTGATTAAAAAAAGTAAATGTGAAATTTTGCATTGTTTGGAGCTTGCAATATTTTCATAGTCAGATTGATATGAAGAAGTGGCCAATGACAGACAATCATGCAAATGATCAGTTGCAATTTGGTTTCTTGATTTTTTATGACATTCATATTTGAAAGAGTGGATTCTGACAAATATGTCAATCCAAAACTCAACAGAATTTTTTGCACAATATCAGTTAATATTAAAACTATGCACTTTTCAGGCGTATACTTCCAAATGATAATAAAATTATTTATTTGACGACTTTAATGAAAAATAAATAAACAATAGCAATATACTTAAAGAGAATTAAAATGTAATACAAAATAATGATAAACAAATTATTATGTTTTTGGTTTTAATTTAATTTAATAAGGAGAAACAAATAAGAGATTGATCAAAAATTGCTCTGCGATCGATCAGTTCATCATGATCAATGGTTGAACACCCCTGATGTAGGACAATAAATGAAAATTCAGGTATGTCCGGGAAAAAATGGGACAAATGGTCAATCTATTTAAATGTAAATTAAATCCTAATATAAATAGCAAAATGAGTTGTATTGTGCTTTAAATGAAGTAACAACGAGTAAAGTGCAAGTTTATGGACAATAAAGAAAAGTACAAATATACTTTGCTTTTTTTAAATGCATAATGTCAACAAAAGTTTATGCACATATAAAGTTAATGCAACTTTCAGTAGCTACATTCAATTTTATGATTGCATTAAAAAAGAAACCAACATTTTGAAGAAAGCATTGTCTTGAAAGAAAAATCAATTATATGCAAATCAAACAAGGGACAAAAGAAACAGGCTGACTGGACTAGTCATTGCCAATGAGTATCCAAAACCTGGATTAGTCATAGGTGAAAGTTAAGATTTCATTATTTAAAAATTGTTTTTTCAAATGTGATTTTTATATAGTATTTTACTTTATTGTTACTATATTTTTTGTTTTTATTAAGTACTTGAATAAAAACGATATTATTTTTATATCCCTTGACTGTCCTTGATGTATATAACAAAATAAAAAAAATGTGAATTTTCCTCTGCCAAGTGTCCTGATTAAATCCAGAAAATTATGACAAGCCTACATATGATGGATATTCCTCACCATATATAACTGACATCTCTTCATAAATTGTTTGTGGTTTTCCCTTGAAGAAGAAACTATATAATGGCTGGATAATCAATTCTGTCCAGCAAGATACCCTGTTTAATCACAATTACAAGTGTGACAGAGTTACTATCACACTTGTAACTCTGATTGAATAGACCTATCAAAACAAAATAGGCATGCATATTAGTAAAACAGTAATCTAACATTATTTACAATTACAGATATATAACAGACATAAAACATGCTGAGGAAAATTTTTTGCTTTCCATCATAAATATATAAACAGGCTAAATAATGATAAAAATTTGTGGAATTATTCAATAAAATATTTTCAAATTTTTATTTTCATAAATTATCAATTTTGATAAAAATTTCCGAATTTGTTCCACCAACTGTAGTATTTGTCCACTTCAATAACAGAGATGCCGTATACTTCAATTCTAGTTCCTAACAAAAATGGCCACATTGGCGAAAAACCATTTTTCTCAAAATCAGCAACAAAAATTATAATCATTACAAATTAAATATTTTCCTATTATGAAGATGGCCAAACGAAGTTTGAATACACATTAAAAAAGTATTAATTTCTATTTTATTACTAATTATGCATATTTAACATCAAATCACAGTTTTGGAATCTATTATTCCATTAGTATTAATCTTAATTACTATTCTCTAATCTCTTGGCACAGTAGTCATCTTGTTATCATCAATAATATGAATTTTATGACAAATTGTTATGCAAATTAATGTTACTTGACACACATTAATATGGAAACACATATATTATAACATTATTATAAACAATATATAAACATTGCAATTATGATTAAACATTATTATAACCAGTAAATTAGGATAAGAGATTAAACTGTAATATATATATATATATATATATCTGAAAGAGTTGATATATTGTCTTTGGGGTTATTTTCTTATATGTACCTAGAAAAATGGGAAAATTTATTATTTTTGTAAATTTATAAATTATACTTACCTGATTTTTTGTGAGGTGTTGGATCATTTGATTTTTAAGATGTACAATTTTATGGGATATTGTGATAATTTTTTTTGATTTAATTTGTTTATTCTTTCTTTTTATAATTTGTGATGTAATCTAATGGAAATACTCTTATTGAGCTGTTTTTGTCAGGCAACTTTATTTGATCTGTAATTTGTCAAAAAATGTGTATAATTATTTTTCTTGACTATACTTGTTGCCTGACTTAGCAAGTCAATTTTTCCTGTTATTATTTGTGATTGACTTTGCTGATGTATTTCTTTATTTGGTTAATAAAACTTTTGAAATATATATATATATATATACATTAAGTTTAATGCAAAATATTAGATTACAGACAGCAACAGAAACTGATGATAATTTAACTAGAAATTAACTGTTTCTTAAAACAAAAACTTCTCCCATTGAATCAAAGTTTTTAATTTATACTATAGGACATCTGAAATATTTTAATTTTATATAAACAGTTTAAAATCAGTTAAATTAACAGAAGCCATTCAGATTTAATTTAAATCTGAATGATTGCTGAATGCAATTAAATTAATAATAAAAAATCAAAGTCATCTGAGTCATCTTAATCCAAATTTATGCAATTAATAATTTACAGTTTATTTCAAATTATTTCTATAAGAATTCACATTCACTAATTTGTATTATTAATTTGATTTTACTATTAGAAAATTATGAATTTTAAAAATGTTCATTAAAATGAAACTTTATCTAGATTAAATTCATAAAATTATTTTGGTTTAAAAAATTATTTATAAATTTACACATACTCTTTATTTTTTTCATTTAAATTTGCTCCTTTTCTTATTAATGCTTCAGTTACTTGTTTTCTTTTTGGATAAGGTGAGCTTATTCCACAATGCTACATGAAAAATTAATTTATATTAGATATTATACTACAGCAATATTATATATGAAAAAATGTATAATATAGTTAATAAATTTTTTATTAGCACTTAAATTTTGTGTTTTATAAATAAGCAATTACAAATATTTAACTTATGACTTAAAAATAATTTTTATATAACTAAAAAAATTTGCAAAACTTACTAAAGCAGTATCGCCAGTAAATGGATGTTTGAAATTAACTGTTTCTATGCTAAGATATTTTTTTACTCTAGCAGGATCAGCTTGACGTGATGCTTCTAACAAACAGTGCCCTTTGAATTCATCTGGAATTTTTATTTCATATTAACATCAATTCTTAGTTTAAAAAAAAATGTATTTTATTTGAAAATTTTTTGTTCTAAAGTTTAATAAATGAAACTTACATGATAATCTCTCTTGTAATTCTCTTGTAGGAGCAACATCTATAGCACTTTTGGAATGACAGTTCAAAAGAGTAGGATCAGCACCATGACTAAGCAATAATGAACACACTTCTATTCGGGATTTGGAAGCTGCTTCATGCAATGGTGTAAACTGCCAAAGATCCATTGCATTTACATTTGCCCCATGCTAAAAGAAATTAATAAATTACTAATACATATAATCAGAATCATATATATATATGTGTGTGTATGTGTGTGTGTGTAATTAATTCTAACTGTATAAATTTCATATAAGATATGCTATAAAGTTAAAAAATAATTTTAAGTGCATCTGATAATTTAAATCAATTTATTTATCCAACTGTTCATATTCATATTTTATGGAAGGACCTTTATCATTAAATTCTAATTAATGATTTAACAATTATTTTTAGTAATAATATATTTATCAAGCAATTAAATATATCTTGAAAATTTATTTTTTTATAATTCAATAATTAATCTTTCTGAAAATTCTTAATTCTAACTGTCAATAATGTATTGGTTAAATTTAAGGATAAGTCCATAATAATAATTTTGACTATTTCTAGAAACCACAGAACAACAGTTTATCATGAAAAAGTTCATATTCTTCACATTTGATTTTTGAAAAGAGTGATTCTATGCAACTTACATATTCTTAGTCATTTTAAATTTCTTCTCAAATATATGTTGAATCTTAGATCAAATGATAAAAAAATCAGTAAATTAAATCTTTAAATACTATTTATCTTTACATTATTTTGATCTACAAGAGCTTTTTTATATTTTTCCTTAAGCATGATTTCTCTGCTAAGATGATATTTGCATTATAAATAATATTAAAAATAAATAAATGTTTTTAACATTACTAACACTGTAAGAATAGCATCTGATATACTATACTACCATCTATAAATTTATCCTCTATCTTACTAGAAGTCCTGTTTTCTAACAATTACCATTATCTTACTAGTGAGATTTGGAAAAATTATACTATGTAACAACATTTTTTTTTCTTAGTACTATTTCCTGATTGCTTATATCTAAAAAGTATAAAATATGGCTATTATTCACCACAAACTTTTTTTGTGGGGTGTCTAGGGTTTGTCATGATCCTTGAAAGTATGTCAAAATATGTCTTGTAGTGCACATATTTTAGTAGATGTTTCTACTAAAATACTAAATATGTCTTATAGGTGTTATTTTAGTAGATGTGACTTTTTTCACTCATCTTATAAATTGACTAAAGACATCCAGATATGTATCCACTTAAATAGCTTGACTTAAACTATACTGGTGGCTCATAAATACTATCCTGACTTACATAAGAGTTATGTTTTTCATAACTTTATACAATATTTTATGTAAGTCAGAAAAATAATTTTTTAGCAAAAATTCTGAATTAAAAATTCCTGAAATTAAGTAATTACAATGATAGTACTTATATAATGTTATGACACCATAGCATTCCCTGACCAAAAATGATATAATGCCACATGGAATGATATCATAATAGTAATATGATACTTAAAATCAATGAACAACACACAAAACATAAATAAATCAAGTAACATAGCTTAAATGTTGTAAACTAACATGTTTGGACTTGTAACTTACAAATACAATTTATGCTATATATTTTAAAAAATTAAAAAATAATTACAAAAAATATTTTATATAAAGTTGAATTTACATAAGTTGGGGAATGGCTATACTGTAGTTATACTACCATTTGTTACTAGAAAGTTCTAGAAAGTTCCAGAAGTTACTCCAAGTTTATTTGAACCTATTTGAAATGTTCTCGAAAATAGGTAAATTTCAAAATATTATTGTTCTGATCCAAAAGCAGTTTATGGAGAATAATAGGAATTTTCTATACTTTTAAATCATATTAGGAAATAACAGTTATTACCTAGGAACAAAAAATTAATAAAAATTTGTTACACAGTGTTATTTGATTCAGGAAGGTGTGTACCAACTAAGTCAAACCTTTGTGAAGAATCACCCAAACTTTTTCTTTATTTCTACTTATTTTCTATTATATTTATTTATTGTTTATTTTATTTAGTTAATGATAAAGATGCTTAACAGTTCCAATTCAATCTTTCAAAAATGGTAGTAAAATAAACAATGATTTCATCTTTTAAAATCCATGTCATGATATCATCCAATCTATACAAAATTATTGCCAAAATGGGATCTTGTGATAGAGTTAAAGAATTGTCTCTTTTTCAAAGAATTTTAAATATTATATTTATAATGTTAAATTATTATAATTGTAAAGATGAATAACTTGATTGTCAGTAATATTCTGTGAATAGAAAAATAAAAATTTTTGATAATTTTATGTAAATGAACTTGAGTACTAAATCTACTATGTAAGTTGCTTATAAGAAAGGTGTTTGATCTAGATATGTTTGAGGTGGTCAAATCAAAATCAACCAACAGGCTAGTCTTAGAAATATTATTGATTTATCAATTGATCAATTAAATATTTTCTTGTAATATGAGTGGAGGTTTAGTAGTTTAATTAATTTAAAATTTCTTTGATATCTAGATTATTGATTAATAAATTTATTGTTGTTTTTTGTTTTTATTTAAGATTTATCAAAGTATCTTTATCATTTGATAATTAAACAAGTTATTTTTTATTAGCTTGTTTGTGTTTTATTATTCTAATAAAATTTGTTAACATATTGTAAATGTTTTTGTGGATTTAATAAGTTATTTTTATTACTTAGCTTTATTTATTTTTTGGTATTTATTCAGTTTATATTATTCTACCACGTGTTTGTGATTTTGTTAACAAGTGTAAAGTTCCAGTTGTTTGTAGTCTTCAGTACAGATTATTTTGGAATTTACTTTTCTGATAATTTAGAAGCCTGTCAAGCAGACTCAGAAAATTTTGTATAATTGTTTTGCTGGTTATTTCTAGTCTCAAAGTCCAAACATCTGCACAATAATATGTAAAAATATGAAAACTTGTTAATGTATATGTTTATAATTAATGCAAATAAAAAATTTTTATATGTTTATAATTAATTCAAATAAAAAATTTATAACAACTAAAATATAAATAAGTATTCTATCACAATATTTATAAATGAAAATATTTAAGATTTATCAAAGTACAGTAGTCTCATACTTAAGCTAATTTACTTTGAAAATTTCCATATAAGTTGAAAATCATATAGATCCAAAAATGTATAAATTTGATGTATACATTTTTGGACCTATATGATTTGATCCATAAATTAATAAAAGAATAGCTGGATAAAATTTGCATCTATATTGTAACCACAGTATTGAAAATTTAAAAACAATAAATGGTATTTTTTCAAAAAAATAAACTGATTAATGAATTTTTTATTTTAAAGAAATTCAGCATAAATAAAAGAATATATACATTCATATCTCTGAAACTATCAACTCAAAGCCATGTAAATCAAGAACTTACTGTATAATTAAACTGTAATTATTTAATAAATTTAAACTAAAAAGAAGAAATTTTAATTTAATAAATTTTACCTTAATTAGCATCTCAGTCACCTCAAAATGACCATAGGAACAAGCATTATGTAAAGGAACCAATCCCCTGAAAGATAATTTCATTTTTATGATATATCTAACATATTTAATCTAATTAACAAATTAATATCAAAACAATCAATATAATAAATATAGGCTGCTAAGTTATAATGTAATCTAGATCTATTTTATTATTTCAAAAAGAATTTACATAACACTATCTAAAGAAATTTTTTAAATATAATAAATATGTCTTAACACATTTATCACCAATAAAATTTTATTTTGATATATAAAAGTCAAACAAGAGTGGGTATGACCTATATTTTTATAAATCTGCAAAAATTCAAAAAATATGAGTTATCTATAAATACATTAACACAATTTATATATTTACAATATATATCTTTTTATTGCATTTACGTAATTAATTATATAATAAGAAGTGAAGAATCAGTCTTTTCCTAGTGCTTTAAAAGAAAATTATATCATACAAAATATTTTCTTTATTTTACTCATTATTTACATTAATCTCAGTTCATTATTTATGCATCTATCATTCATTTTATTTGTGTAAAAGTTGCCCTGAATAATAATAATCATCATCTTCGACACGTAATTCATTATATAATAATCTGTGAAGAATCAGTATAATTTGATAATTTTTGACATAATAGTATGCAAAGAATTTTCACATTAATATATTTATGTTTTATTTTTTATTATGCAAATAAGATATAACTTTTTAAAAGATCAACTGCCAATTGTCTCTCTCTTCATTTTATGGGCATTGGTGATAGCCTTTTTTTCATTTGTAAAGATATTATCTTGTGACATCCAATGCCATCCACCACAGATAAAGTTCTATTTTAGGAGTGTCCAAATTTGGTGGCTGGCATGATTTTATCTGATCATGAATCTGACTAGTGAAGATTAAAAAAATAATAAGACAAATTAATGAACATTGAGTAATAAAATAAAATGATAAAAATGATAAAATTATAACTTAGATTTAGTAACAATAAAATTAGTGACTACTAAATAATAAAATTATAGCTTAGACTAGTGGAATCAAAATTCTGGCAACCATATTTCTAAATGAAATCCCAACAAAATTAAATACTGATTTCCCTTGAGTCATGAATTATATATATTTATTAAAGAGATTTGGTTTAATATGAAATATTTCTCTATAATATTGGAAACTGTTCAAAAATTTCATCTAAACTAATTTTAAATATAAAACCACATCATGTTTGCAATTACAGGAAGATTTCAACTCTATGAGCTAATTCATTCTTGAAGTGAGTTCATAAAGTAAATATTTATAAATCAAAAATCAATTTCCCATAGACATGATGTTAAAATCAGGGATTCTTTTCTCTGCAATATAATTTGACCACAATAAAATTAAAAAAAAAAAGATCAACAAAATCAGTAATTCATGACTAAACAATGATTTATCTATCTAAAGAAACAAAATCATAATCTTTAAAATCAAGCAAATTATTATTATTATAAAAGAAAATTAGTTATCATATAAATGTTAAAGAATTTTTATTCTTCATTATTTTGGCAGATATATAGGCAGTTTTAATACAGATGAACTATTTGTTTCAGACACAATCTGAAAATGGAAATTATATGTATATTATTATTAAACTAAAGAGCATGGTGCTTCCATTTCTTGGTCATCATTTTGATTTTTCCAATTTTGTACCAGATGACCGAATTTTTGCTGCAATCCATGTCATACTATTATATAGTTATATACATGGTTTGAAATGTCTTTTTATGGGGTTTAGCATTTATTTATTGTATATAATTTTCATATTTTTGAATTTTTGATAATTCACGTTTGAAAAAATTTGCAAATTTAGGACCTCATAAAACAAGAACTATCTGCATTTTTATAATTGTTGATCATTATTTTTAAAATTTTCAGTTATCAGGTCATCACATAAATAATGTTGTTTTTTTGCATGTGTGAAAAAAACAAAAACAAAATTTGCCTGGAATAGATCTTTTAGTCATCCTAATAGGTGCCCTAATACTTATAAGCTTTTTCTTGCAGTTCAACAATTTTTTGAATGCCAAACTTGAAGAAATTCATGGATTTCAATTCAAAAAATTCAGTCATGGTTAAGTGCACTTCACTGACATTTTGTAAAGTTTTCCTTAGAAAGATAGTGCTCGAGGCTATGAAATGTGAAATAGATGGTAATTGGATGGTGCAAAGTAAGAGGAATATGCTGGATGGAGAAATTTTTCCCATCCAAATTCTTGCAACTTGACACAAATCATTCTTGCCATGTGTGGTTTCATGTTGTACCACTGAATAACCATGCCTTTATGATTAAGAGTGTCAAATGTTTTATCTGCACTGCAGTGCATAGATGCTCTAACTGCTGACAGTAGAACTCCTCTGTAATGGTTTGGGTTTAATGACAGAAGCTCATAATGGATTATGCCTTGCATATCCCACCAAACATTCAGTAAAACCCTATGTGGAACATGTCAAGATTTAGCCACTACTGCAGGCAGAATTTGTTTAGGAAGTCACTGATGTTAATGCTTAATGTTGTGGTATAGAATCTATTTTTCATTTTCTGTAATCATTCTTTTCAAAAAGACTCCCTCTTTTCACAGGAGAGCAAAGAACTGCAAATGTCCACATGCTGTTGCAGATTTTGTGGTGTGAGCTCATGAGGTATCTAATTACCCAGTTTTGACATATAATGAAGGGCCTGTAGATGCCTGTAAATAGTTAAATGGGATGAATGGATGATTGTGGCCAATTACTTGACTATTGCCTCTGGATTTTCCTCAATAGCAGCTCTCAGCACACATTATCAAGCTCAGCAGATCAGTATATCCATGAGGTTCCTGTTCCCAAATTGGAATTTCTGGAACTACTGTTGATACTTTCTGACATTCAGGGTATCCTGCCCATATATGATATTGATGCTTTGTGTCCCTACAGTTGCTGCATGCCCTTGGTTAAACTCATACAGCATAATATGCCACATGTACTTTTCAGGCACTGTCATTTCCTACAGACCTTAACAACACAAGAGATGCATGTACAACTGTTGTTCTCTGCTTCACATTACATGAAGAGCATGCTGTGTATCATGCTCTTGGTCTATTTCATCGTCCAGTCACTAGAAGTAGTAATTCTGTGGGACATGCAAAAAATGACATTACTTATGGGAAGACCTGATAGATATTCACTCAAAATTTTTACTGAAATATATAACAAGATAACTTTATGAAAAAATATTTTTTTTAATTTCTGTATGATATACTTTTTACTGCAGATATATCAGGAATGAAACAGTTAACTGAATAAATAGTATAGGCTAATGTAGCCACCATTATTCTAAATCATTGAGAAATGGCCATTGTAAGAACTGTCATGTTGGGACCACACTTAGGGAAAATAGAATTATGATAAAAGCTTTATCCAGTCTAATAACAACATTGGTAAAAATATATAATTAACTTGAAATTTTGTAGGGCTAAATGAAAATATCTTATGATTAGCCTCCTTTTATAAGCACCTGCACCCATGCTAACAAGGCAAATTACAAGTTATTACAAGATCAGAGTTTCAGTATTAATTGCTAACCAATTTGTATAAATATATATTTTGAGATTAAAACAATGATTTTTTTAATGATTTTTATTGGAAAATGCACTAATGCAGAATTATTACTGTATAAATTATGTAATGAAATAAATTTCATTAGCTCTTTAAGAAAATATTTTGCCAAATAGCTAATGAAATTTATTTAATGTTTTATATAATACACAAAATATTTTATTTATATTTAAATTTGTGCATTATCTATTAGTTTACCATCATCTTTATCATTGATTATAAATACCTTTAGCATAATCTTTAATAAATAAGATGAATAAATGAAACAAAAATATAAAAAATATCTTAAAAAAGCTTTATTGCTTATTGAAGATATTTTCCACTGATAAAAATTGTTATCTTAAAATAAAAATGATTATATTAATATTATTTCTATAAATAGACAATACCTTTTACAACAGTTTTTACATAATATCAAAGCTCTATAACAGCTCTTTTTAGATATAACATATAATCAAAATAATTTTTGAAATAAGCAAGAAAAATTCTTTAAAATGACAAAACTACTAAATGATATTGTACAAAAAAAGACCCATAAAAGAATTTGATTAAAAAAATACATTCTAACAGCATGCCCATATTGATGAAGAACAATATTGTTCATCATAATCTTAAATATCTCCTCATATATACACTAATTAGGGGATTATCCTTTTAAATCAACTAAATATTACAGCACAAATCTCCCCTCGTGAAATAAGTCCTTATTAAATTTTTTAGCAATTAATTATTATAAATCAAGGTTATAATGCCACAATCTGTTGATTTAATAATTAATTAAATTTTTTTTTAATTTTGAATTAAGATGGCACCATCTAGCAATTAATTATACTATAATTTTTAAATTAATTTTTCCCAAAATAAAATTTTGCCACCACACTGGAATCGAACTGGGATAACATCCCAATGCCTTACCAGTTTATATATTGTCTGATTTGAGCCAAGTCTGCCCAGGTTTGCCAAGAAGGTCCGTGGCTACATAGATAGTCCACCTGGGAGCACTAGTTTCAGTCCTGTCCAATAAGGTCTCCTTAGTAATCATTATATAAGCTTCTGAAAATAGAATTCTACCATAATCTAACTGGTAAGGCATTGGGGCATTATCCCAAAGATCCTGGTTTGATTCTGGTGCAGTTGTACAGTTATTTCGGGAAAAATTAATTTAAAAATTATAGTATAATTATTAATTACTAGATGGCATCACGTTAGTTCAAAGTCAAAAAAAAAATTTGATCAATCATTAACTCAACAGATGGGTAGCATTATAGCCTTGATTTATAATAATTAATTGCTAAAAAATTTAATATGGACTTATTCCACTAGGAGAGATTTGTGCTGAAATATTTGGTTGAATTAAATATCTCCTTTATATATTTAAATGATAAAAGAAGCATGAATAAAAATACTGGAGTTCCAAATTACAAACATTCATACTTATGAATGTGAAATTTCATTTTCAAATTTCAGAAAATTTCAAAAACTCTTCAAGAATTTTAAACATTATGATAGGAAAATGCTCTATCAACTAATATAATGTAAAATTACCTAGTTAACATATTACAGTAATATTTTAAGGTGGTGACAATTATGCTGAAAACCTTGCTTTATAATCAGCATTTTTTATTTAAATGTGAAATAAGAAATTTCTAGTTGGTCTAATTATGAAATACAGGAATTTTCAGTTTATGAATTCCTGGGGTTGCAAGTTTTCATTTAAATAAGAATAATCAAAAAAATTAAAAATATGAGCAGTAATTGCAATAAATATCTTTTATGAATTTTTACATTTATTCATGAATAGAGTTGTAGCAAAACTCTATTGTCTATTTCAGGGCCAGCCCATGGGCTGCATGTGGTCCACAAGTACATTTTTGGTACCCCATAAAAGATTGACCATATTTATATAGCATTTGGCCTATATATTAAATTATTTGAATAATGCATTTTATAATATGACTAATAAATCAAAAATAATTTTATATTATCCCCCACTCCTGATGACTCATGCCAAGTTGCATGCTGCCATAATGTCAGCATGCAACTTGGCATGAGTCATCAGGAGTGGGGATAACAAAGATAACCTCTATCTAATAAAGTAGATATATAGTTTGGCTAAAGAAAAACAACTACAAAAGTCACATTAAGCAATGAGACAAACATATAGTGATCCATAAACTATATTATTTTGTTTTTACATGATAATTTTTCATTCAGTTTCATTTTTGTTTTATTTCATATCTCATATTTTAAATATTTTTGTATTTTTTAAGATTGATATAATAAAAATTGATGATAAATATTTTTTCACTTATTTTCTCCTAATTAAATGCTTGTGGCCAATTATTAAAAATAAAAGCTGAATGTGGCCCATAAGTCTGAAAAAAGTTGCCGATCCCTGGTCTATTACAAAAAATCAAAATGAGGGCATGAGAAATAGTAGTGCACTCTTTGGTTTTATCAGCATATTATATAAATAACTTCCATTCCCAGACTGTGCATAATGAAATAGTTCATTTGTATTAAAGTTCACTTATTAATCTGTCAATAATAATGAAGAATAAAAATTCTTTAACATTAATATGACATAAATAATTTTTTATTATTATAATTCGCTTGATTTTAAAGACTAAGTTTTCATTTCTTTAGATAAATAAATCATTGTTTAATAATAAACTATTGATTTTGTTGACTTTAATTTTATTGTGGTCAAATTGCATTGCTGAGAACAGAACTCCTGATTTTAACATTATATCAAAGGGAAATTAATTCTTGGTTTACAAGTTGTTATTTAACAAACTCACTCGAAGAATGAATTAACTTATAAAACCAATAATTACCTGTATATCATAAAACATATTATAGTTATTTCAGTACTTTTGAGAGCCAAATAACAGCAATATCAAAGTTACAAACAAAACTCATATAAGAATTAAATTTGTAAATTGAGGAGAACATGTACTGTCTATATATTGTAAGTTTTAGATATTCTTGAAAAGTTAAAATAATCAATGTTTGAGTACAAATATTCACTTTTTTAACATACAAAGTAAGATTGAATATTTATACTCAAAGCTGCCATTTTTTAGCATCTTATTGAAAGAATTATCTTTAAATACATATTGTAATAATTTTAGTAATAATGACATAATCAATTTTATATCATTATAAACTTTTTTTATTCAAATTACATATATAAAATTTATTATTGTAAGATAAGCACAGATTCTGTATTGTGATAATATAATTAAGGTTCCATTAAAATGTTAAATTTTTTTATTTACCTGATATTTCCGATTCTCCTGCAGATTTATCATCAATAATTCTAATACTTTCATAATAATTAAGCCAATCAATAAATAACTGTATTATATTATGATCAGTAGAACCAAATATTTGTGATCCTAATGATGAAAGCTGAGAATCAGAAGGCAATGTGATGACAAACTTAATTAATTCTTTAATAAAATTTGTGCTATTATTCTGAAAGATAAGAAGGAAATAAATTTTAAAGCTTCAAAATTATCAAAAATAAACAAATTTTATTCAATTTATAATTTTTTATTAAATTAGAAAATTATTTATAAAGAACTTTACCTGAATGGTGAAAGGCATATTAAAAGTGAATGAAATAATATGATCTAATAATATACTATTATTAAGTAGAGCAGTCATAACAATTAAATGAGTATGATTTGTCTTCAATGATTCCATCATTTTCACCTTATCTAATTTAACGACATTAATGCCTGCCTGTAAAAAAAAAAAATGTTATATTGTAATCTAAATTAATATTTATCTTAGTTTCAGTATTATATTAGTATCCAGTATGCTCAGCCATATTTTTTAACATTCAAGAATTGTCTGGCACTCAGTCCAAAGTCTAATATCTGGCATAGCATAATAGAAGTTATATGAATAAAAAATATCAAGTTTAAAATAAAATAAGTGAAATTAGCTAAGGTTTTCTTTTCATTTTTTAATTGTAAGAAACAATGAGAATTATAAAATTATTAAACATATTAAATTGATCCAATCAAAAGTATATAAATATGAACAACAAAAAATAGGGATATCAAAATGTTAATTAAATTGCTGCAATGGCAGATTTTGATGTAGAATCAATATTTTACCATGCAGCTAGCTGCCTGCTTAATAATGTGTTCACTCGTCACTTCAAGAATCTAGGTTCAATTCCAAGTTTGATACTTCCAGATTTTTTCAAAAGGGATTAGGCCTTGCCCATTGAATCCCATTCTTCATCTTTCAACTGACCTATCATCAGAGTTGGCAGCCTATGGACTCTGAAATGGCCTCACTATATATTATCTGAAAAGACAAAAAGTAACCATAAAACCAAGAAAGAAAGACACATCAAGTTTTTCCATTGTGTTCAAGATATATAGGATCATCTCAAATTCTTGATTAAATATTTTTTATTTTTAATTCTTAAAATTTGTTATGATTGTTTTAAAAATATAAATAAGATATATTTATAATTTGAAATTAAAAAAATTTAAGGTTTGAAGTAATGATTTTATTTATAAAATTATTAAAAAATTCATATTTTTTAAGATATGCATATGAATTGTAGATGGCATTACTACTGTACTTACTTAAAAATAGAATATTGAATTTCAGATTACATTTGATCATACATCAAATTGGAACATTTTTCCAAATATGTAAAGCAAAATGAAGTTTCACATAGAAAAATAATTCTGTTTGAGTTACAAGAATTTATAAGTTTTGGTAATTAAAAGAACAAATTCGATATACAATATTCAAAGTCAAATTATTTATTATTCCCAACTGGCACAAGATATGCATATGTTGTTCATAAACTCATCCTGTGGGTAAAGCAAATGGTGCACTCACACCATGTCCTGCAATACACAGTGGATAAGATGTTTTGAGACTGATGATTATAATTGCTGAAACTCCAGCATTTTCAAAAACTAAAACTCAAGAATTGATATTAATAAAAAGCTTGAGGTATTTGAAATTTTTATTTGAACATTTAAATATTATTTATTAGTCCATTGCACTTCAAAGTCCACTAATCTCTAGTTAATGCAATTGTATAATGCTAATGTTAATTAATATAGTATATATTATATATATGACAATATGGAACAAATTTACATTTAGAATAAAATAATAATTTTACTTTAATCTTATGCTACTTTTCATCATTATCATGATACCTTGGTTGCATTTATGACATTTGTTATGAATGTCATAAATGCAACCAAGGTATCAAGAGATTCTAATTTTAGAGCATGTCACACCAGTAGAGGTGC
>WUQG02185985.1:0-22417 GCA_011317285.2 Androctonus mauritanicus
TTGCTCATGTTTATCAATTTATAAGGGCAAAATATTTGATACTGTATAAACAAATAAATTAGCAAAACACACAACACATTAACGTCACATATAACCTGTCAACGGCTAAAACTTGGCTGTTACTACAGTTCCCATGCGTCCCCGTCATTTGAAAATTTTCAGCCAATCAACATCTCAGGTTCTGTCGATGACATTATTAATATGGCGGAAGTTCGAAGTAAAGAAACGAAGAATGTTTTAAATTACACTTAAAACATTTCTAGAGTTATTTCAGAAATCAGTTTTCTAGAACAACACAATAGTGATTATGATTCTGAGAAGTCCGCTATTGTGGGAAGTAACGTGAAGCGAGCTACAGCCATTTGGAACGTTCTTCGTGAAAGAAAATTTTTTCTTATCCACAAAAATATTTAAAAAGTTGAATTTTTTAAAATGTGTGAAATAGCGAATTGTGCAAAAGTCAAATGTGCGAAAGTTGAGGGCCGCCTGTATTTAAAAATAACAGTAACACTATTTAATTTAGAGCATAAATGCCAGCTTCTCACATGTTTTGTTTTTCACATATTGCTAACATACCTTATGATATAGAATTTATAGTTATACTTTCTCTCTGAAATAAGTGCTAATACTATCTAATAGTGTTAACTTACATAGGCCATTACAAGATTATTTACCAAAAGAATAATTTTTATCAGTCAATCAGCTGAATGTCTTGACCAATACATGTATCCCTTAGAAAAATTCTTAGAGACCACTTATTTTCACTAAATAATTTTATAATAGAGCTATTATGTACTGACTAAGATTATTAGGACTTTTATAAAATAACTAAAAATCAATTATCCACTTTCTCTTATATTCTCCTGGTATAGGTAGAACATGGCATTGCTATATTGGCAAACCACTGTGTAGTTATAAAAGTGAGATTTTCATGTTTATTTTCTTAATGATTATACAGAATAAAAACATTATTTAAAAATATAATAAAATAAGAAATTTATTGATGTATTAAAATAAACATAAAAAATTTATTTTTTTTTAAAATTTCTAGTGTTTTTTTTAAATTTCTAGTGTTAGTGTTCTTTTTGCCACTGATGCTTTATAAGTACTTTATATGCTGAAAGTTATTATTAAACATGTGAAATAGCACCATTTATCTTGATTATTGCTAGTTTGTAAAATATTGCAATTTTATTATTTAACTATCTCAAAAATAAATTATTACAGTAAAATATATTGTGTTGTTATATAATTACTATATTCATTCTATTGAAAGATAAACAACCACAGCTTTTAAGAAATTCAGTTTTGAAAACTTTTGAGTTTCTTTTTAAGAAATTATCTGATGCAATTTTTTTTAGCACTAATGTAAAATTATCTGCATTATAATTTAAAGCAAACTAAATTTTAATTTATATACAAAAAATTATAAATCAATAAAATTTTTAAACCTTTGGCAAATATCTTCCATTTTCTTCTGGATGAACTGGTGGACTTTGCTGGCTGACAGAAGTTCCAAAACAGCATAAGAGGGTCCCCAAAAACCCTTTGTGTCGAGGTTTTTTTGTCGTAGCAAAAGCTAAGAGGTAAAAGTATTGTATTTTATTTCATTATTAAAATGATATTTAATATAAGAAAAAACAACTACACCTATACACCACACACACAATTATTTTAAAGTCCAATGTTGTAAAGCAAATCACAGCTTTTTTTCATTTGGTAGTGCATATAAAAGTCTAAAAGTATCTTTACACTATTATTCATCAAGTGCACACTAATGCTAGACCTAAAAACCTGCCAAATAGCTGCATTTTAAAGCATTTGTGTATTGCCTTGAAGGACCAAGTTCAATTTTGGATTTCACACCTTCAGTTTTTCAGGTTGGCTCAGGTCTGTATATTATATAATTTATGTTTTATATATTTATTCTAAGTATTATTTTGCAGATAATTTTCATTTTGATATATAAAATAAAAACATGGAATATAATTGAGAAGTACCATATTAGCAAAGTTCTGAAAAAGCAAGACATGCCTATATTCATTTACTATCTTGGACACCAGGTTAAATTCTGATCTCACACCTCCATTTTTTCAGCAGGAATTCAGGCCTTTGTGTTAATTGATGTTTTATATATCTATTTTATTTTGCGATTAATTGTGGATAATTTTCATTCTGAAATATAAAATAAAAATTTGATATAAAACTGAGAATCACCATATTAGCAAAGTGCTATAAACTGAGACTTTTTTTAGTGTGTGTGTATATATATATATGATCAATGAAAGTAATTATCATTAATCTCATAAGTATTTTCTCAATAAAACAGATACAGTCAATTCTCGTTATTTGCAGATTCCATATTTGCATATTTGACTATTTGTGAAAATTTATTTGTAACTACACATACACACATGCACGCAATCTAATTCAAACAAGTTGTTTGTTACCAAATGTAGTCTCTGTGTCATTCTGCTGGAAAAGTCTCATTATCTATCCTTGCTCAATCCACAGACCAAAAATGCCTGTTCATATCGTTCACAAGTCCCACAAAAGAATGTGATCCTATGCAGTCTCAAATTTATTTGCTTAACTTCCTGCACATTTGCTCCTTATGCTGAGATTTTAAAAGATCTGAGGAAAAAAGTGATGCAGACAAGGCTGATGCAGTTTTTAAATGCAATTCAGGAAGACAATGTCAACTGCCACATTAAACAACTACCCATTAAAATTAAGATTTTATTTACTACATAGTTCTTAAAAAATTAAAGATTACTGTAATTGTAATACTGTATATAGTACTGTAATACACATTAAATAAGGTGTCTTAACAGAAAAAAAAAAACACAAAGTAATGATGAAAATGTTGAGAAGAAAGGTTCACAGGAATCTAACTCTATTTCTCATAGACACAATGGTTCAGTATTGTTAATTCAATATTTGCAAAGAATTTATAGAATGTAACTACCATGAATAATAAGAATTGACTGTATTTTATTATTATATGAAACTGAGATTCCATATACATATTTGAAATAAATGATGAAATTACTTTGATATCAAAAATTTTGTTATATATATGTTATATATAAATATATATAACATATATATATATATATATATATGTTAAACTGTTTTCAAGATACTTAAAATTTTAATAAGAACTTTTTATCATAATCAATTTAAGCATAGTAATTCATGAACAAATTAATTATTAGAATTATATTTAAACTAATAAAATATTATTTATAATTAAACTTATATTTAGTTTATATTACAGTATATCTCTTATTTATGTAGTTTTGTGTTCCATGATTTCAAAAATATGTGGATTGCAAATCTTTTTTTAGCGGATATGTGAAAAATTAGAATAAAAATTTATTAAAAAAATTTATGTTTTTGTAAAAATATCATTTATAGTTCTAATATCTTCTTAATTTTTATACCAATGCTCATTATTTTCATCTAACCATTCTCTATCAAGTGTACACATTTGTATATAAGGGGTTTCCTAAAAGATGTTGTCAAATTTAAATCACAGATGCTATTCATCAAAACAAAGCAAAAAATCTTTATAAACATGGATCCAAAAATGTTTTCTTTTCAATATAATACAGGTAAAAGCCTACAGTTTTATAGATCTATTAGTCTCACAATGGTTATAGTAGATTGTGATTTGCAATCAATTGTAACAAAATGAGCTGCACATTAATCACAACACTATGCAAGCTACTGGAGACAATCTGTGAATGGTTAGAAATAATCCATGATTTTGCAATTGTTTGCAGGGATTACTTATACAACCTTTACTTTTACACCATGTTACCTCAAAAAGGAAAAATTTCTATACCCATATTTATATGAACTTTTTATTTTGATAAGTAGCATCTGCAATTTAAATTTGGCCAGACTTTTGGGAACATTCTATGTATAGAATTTAAGCTTTATCAATTTATGTAATTTTATGCTTAAAATAAATATTTTCAAAACAAATTAAACATATAATTAGGGGATTTGCTATACTCATGAAATGAATTTTTTTTATATAAATTTGAGTTACTACAAAAATTCTGACATCAAAAATATTTCATGTTATAAAAATGACATGCAATCATCTTTATAATATAAATTGCAATACTATAATTTTAAACCATTGTTTGCACAATACTTATGACGACATTAGAATGATAGTTAACTATATTATGTTGATATGGAAGTTACTACATGTCAAAATTATTTTAATATGATATAATTTAATCATGATGCTATATTATAATAGTTACAGGTTAACATAGACTTTCTTAAACAATTTTACTACCTATCTTTTTATAATGTATCATCATACACCATAAAATACTAATATCATATTAAAATTTCATTATTCTGAAACTGATAATACTGTGAGATCTGAAACAGCATACAGTACAGAATATAGTCTGTATTGTATGTTATTTCAAATGGATCAAAATTATAATAAAATACATCATTTTTACAATTAATAGATAATATAAATTACAGGTTACATTTTATTACCAGAAAAATATGATTTTCTATTAAGAAAATTTTAATATTTCTTAAACTCTTCACTATGCTTTAATCATAATAAACAATTCAAAGAAGCAAATTTAATGCATGTTGTTTGAACAATATAATAGATGAGAGGATTCTCAAAAACAAAAATCACAAGTTATTTAATACATATTTATCATTTCATACACATAAAAGAATAAAATTGGAAAGGGTGTCAAAGTTTTTATACCTTGGATGCTGGATAAATGTTAAATGTAATCCAGAAATGGAGATAAAAACAAAAAACTGAAATTGTAATATTGAGTTATCTAAAGATGGAAACTTTGCATGCAACTGTAATCTGAACTGGAACTAAGACTGCATATGATAAGATTTGTTCTTCTTATTACATAGTATAAAGGTATGGATTTTGATAACAGCAACAGCAAAAAACTTTAATCCTTTGAGATGTGGATCTATAAAAGAATGTGGAAAATTCCTTGACAGCAAAAGTAACTAATCAAAAAGTATTAAAAAAAAAAAAGGGTAAATCCCAAGAACTGTTAAATAACATCAAAAGAATAAAGACTGCATACCTTGGTCATTTTCTCTGTAACGAAAAATACAATATTTTGCAACTTATCATAAAAGGAATGATAATTGGAAGAAAAAGATAGGATAGAAAAAAATCCTAGCTAGTAGACATCAGACAATGAAATGATAAGAATTCCAAAATATGAATATCTATGGATTCCAAAATATTATTCCAAATAGCAAATAACTGCAGGAAGTTTGCTGAAGTAGTCACTAACCTCTGATAAGAGATGGCACTCAAAGAACAACAATATACTCCATTATTTACTAACTGCAACAATCAATTGTCCTAAGATTTTCAAGAAAGACAGCACTATCTAGTTTGTGAACCATACTGTAGATAGTGCTGTCTTTCTTGAAAATCTTAGGACAACAATATACATATCTATAAAATACAATAAAATAAAAAAAATTGTGCTTTTCAATTACCCATCCATAGCCTCTCTTCTTTTAGCTTGAATAATAAAGAGTATATGCTGTAATCTAAAATTGCATAAGTCATATTACATTAATTTGATAGAGGAGCTCTTCTGTTTGCATAAGACATATATCTGACAGTATTATGTAAATCAAATTTATATAATAATTTATGTAGATAATTATTTAGTTATTTAAAAATATTTTATGATATATATATGTATAATTTACCTAAAATATAGAAAATGCAAGGAAGTAACATGATGTAATTATAATATTATATGCATGTACAATTTATAACATATTATGACATATAATAACTTTACTACAGTTTAGGACTGTAGTGAAAAGCAAATTGGATGATTACTAATAAATTGGCTAACTGCTTATATTTTAAGACATATTAGTCAAAGCTTAAAACTTAATTAATGATATGATCAATAAATTAATATTAGGAATTCTATTAATGTAAATAAAAAAATGCATATTATGACAATCATTATATATATTAATAGTCAAACGTGGCTGGTTGGATGTCTCTTTTTCAATTGAACTACTGTACCGATTTCTATAAAAAGGGTGTTCTTTAGAAAGATCTAATTTTTGGATGTCTGCAACAGCCAAAATTATTTGTTATTAATAATTTAAAAATTAAAGAATAAAAAAATTACATTGAAATTGTTGTTCCTCTAAAAAGATAGAATTCACAAATGGTGCTGTAACGTAATAACAGATGGCATTTTACGATTCCCTCTTAGATTCCCTACATGAATTTGGAGGTGTTTTCACTGTTATAAGATTAAATCGCAAGATTATATTTCTGCTCATTTATATGAGCAGAAAATTTCTAGTATATATTAATAGGGAAACATAGTAGGCTGGATATCTCATTTGCAGTTGAACTTTACTATACTGATTTCTAAAAGTATAGTATCATTAGAAAGATCTAATTCTTGGATTTCTGTGACAGCCAAAAGTTTTTGTCATTATGAATAATTTAAAAATTAAACAAAAATTGTAGTTCCTCTAAAAAGACAATTTGCAAATGGCACTGTAACGTAATAATATATTCCATCTAATGATCCCATATAGGTGTTCATAAGAGATTTTCTAATTATAGTCCAAGGTTATAAGATTAAATCATAAGTTTTCTGTTCATTTATATGAATGGGTAATATCCAGTCTATAAAATAAATTAAACCTAACAAAATTTCTACTCTGAAAATGTAAATAACTATCAATTAAATATTTCAAGGGGGCATGTATAAATTTCTTACAACAATAATATTCATATGACAATGATTATAATTAAAAACTTTGATGTTTCTGCACTACAATTTTAAAAATAAAGTAAGTTTTGATTACTCATTAAAAAAATCTAGATTCAATTTGATTTGTCTTTCAACTTTTTATGATAAAAAGGCCCAACTATTTTTTTTATAACTACTTAATCATTAGTTTATAAATTTTAAACCTGGATTTAATTTTAATAAAACTGCTTATTTATTTTTATTTGTCTTAAAAAATGTTTTGCATTGCATTTATTTTTACAGTTGTATTTTTATTTTAATAAAATAAAATTGCCCAAAAGCCATAATGATAGCCAGATAGTGAAAATACTATTTAACCTACATTTAAAAGGAATCCTGCTTTATAGAATGAAGGTGAGTTTATTTAAATATGTCAAAATTTGTTAGGTAATTGCTGATTAATCAATCAGATGACCAATTACTAACTAATCAGCCAGTGAGCCAATAAGGCAATTACTGATTATCTACCAATTAATTGATGCATTCTTACTATAATTAATCAATAGTATCATTAATTCCCCTTATAATAATATCATAATCATCATTACAATATTATATCATATAGAACTATAATAGTGAATATTATATTTCAAAATCTTTTTTCATGTCAAATTTTTCTAAGTAAAATCAGATTTCTTTTGTTCTTTTAAATTTAACAGTTGTAAGCCTGATGAGGACAGCAGAAGCTGTTGAAAACATTTGACCAAATTAAATGTTTTTCAGTCAACTGCTATTAGTGCTGTTTATTGAATTTAATACAGATTTATACATGTCAGATTTGTAAAAGTTGAGGAACTCCTACATGTAATTTTATTTATTCAATTCAAATCATATAAATCATTGCAAAACAAATATTTATTAAAGATACTTATATAAAAAATATTTTAATAGTTGAAAAAATTTCTCTATTTTTCTAATGTTTATATCTTCACTCTTATTAGTAAAAGTGACTCAACTACCCAAAAATAAAAAGCACTGTTTGTAAAAATGAAATTATTGTTATCAAAAAAATAATTGCTTAAATAGAGATAAAACTCAGGGCTAGATTAACTGTAGAAATTCAAAACATTTATAAAATACTGCTAATTTAGTGATGAATTTTACCTTATTTAATTATTATATTGTATTTGATTTTATCATTTTTTGACTATAAGCAATTATTAGAAAGTTATGATTTCTTAGAATTTAAACAACAAACTTAATTAGTAAGTGAGGTCCTATACCTTAAAAATTATCAATAAAAAATTATTATAGTATTAGAATTTTTTAAATTAACATTTCTAATGCTATAATATTATATAAGTATTGTTTTGATTAGTATCAATTCTATTACTTATTTGTTATCATTTTTTGTGCACACAAATTAATTCTATTATGATAAAGAATAATTTAATTTGAGGATAGTTTCCCATCAATTATTATAAAATGTATTTTTTTGTATTTTTTTATAATAATAATAGATATAATTGTTTAAGATTTTACTAAATAGAACTTTAATAAACTTTCATCATTAATTACTTGTAAATTTGTGATAAATGTTTAAAATACATTATTTAAAAAATTTCTGATAAAAGATGAACCTTTATACATATTAATATATACTTGTGTAAACTGAAAAATTTTGGAATCAGTTGATTTAGGGGTGGGTGAGTTGATATATGCCAGATGCCAGGTTATAAAATGTGTCAATCAGTAATTGATCAAATTTAAAATTATAATATAAATATTCACTACATATATCAAAAATGTACATCAAGATCAGTCTTCTTTGGATGAGATATATAAATGAATTTGAAAAGAAATTACTTCTTAGACTAAAAACTAGAATTCTGCCTTTTAATTAAACATAAATATAGAAAATGAATTTTGAAATTTGGTGTTTGATTCTCAGTTTTTGCATTTCATCTGGTTTATAATATCAGCATTTCATTCCAATCTCCTGGTCATTTGTTTTTTACAAAATCTCCCCCTTCTCTATTCAATCTTGTTCATTCACATTGTCTCTATTGTTACTATTGCTTCATATTTATTATCAAAGAAATGCATCTATTTTTGAATGAATTTTATTAACATGTTTCACAGGAAGTTGTCTGATAGAAAAATCACAAAATAAAAGGGCAAAGAATTCAAGAACTACTAAAAATGAAATTTTTTTTTAAATTTCTTTAAAACCACATCCAAATTTTGATTCAGTTTCAACCAGTAATGTACAATAATATCCTGCTTAATGTGAAAGATGTGTTCCAAATTCTCATAAGATTAAACAAGGTATGTTTCTGCATAAATATGGGATTGGTGAAAAATAAATTTATAATTTTGTACATAAAAAGTAATCATGATCATACAAGTTATATATGTATATTTAAATTGCTTATTGTTTTTTAAAAAAATAATTTCAGAACAGAATAAAAAACCTGAATATGATTGAACATGAGTTTTATTTATTTTAGATAAACAATCTGCATATGAAAATATGTAAATGCACAATTTGTGCATCAAAAATTTTAAGTTTGAAAAAAAATTTGTCATCAATTTTTTGCAGAAAAAATATTTAAAATTTGAATAACATTATAACAAAATAATGTTAAATGAGGTATTACTGTATAATAAAACCACCTTAAAGGGCATTCCCGCATAGCAGACACCACTATTTAACAGACTTCCTAATTCCCAGTTCCAATGCCTATGTATTTCTATACAGTTACCTATATGTTTCTATATATTTATCTATGTATTCTATATATTTATATTTTCTGAATAGTGGACACTCTGAATAGCAGACAGTGATTTTGGTTAAAAAAGATAAAAAATGTACTTTTATGTCCATTGTTCAACTCCTCTTCCTGTAGAACAGCCAGTGAGAAAGTCCAATATAGACATTCTCACTGCTGACTGGAATAGTTACAAATTTTTCAAAAGATCACCATTGCTAGTGATAACGGAATCCCACTACTCCCAGTTGAGGCATTTTGACCATTTAGCAGCATAGCAGCTAAATGGTCAAAATGCAATTTTTTATGAAAAAAGGTGATTCTGAAGGATTACTATTGTTGACTAATTTAAAACTTCATCATGCAATTTCTTGCAATCTCTTTTTCAAAAAAAAAAGCAAACTTTTCTAACAGATTTTTTAGAGTCAAAAGTCCTAACCAACCTTAGTAATAATCCAATTAAAAATACTACATACAAATGTATATAAAATTTCATTTTACCTGATTCTAAAAATTAATTCTTGAAATATCCACTATTCAGAAGTTTTACTGTATTTATTTTCTGATCCACTTTTATTGTTAATTCTATTTCTGTAAAAATGTTTTGAACATATCTGATTCTGAGTTTAAAATTGAAAACAAAATAGAGCAATATTTTCTCAATGTTCAAATGTCAGATACTTTTTAAACAATATATTTTTAAAATATTGTTTAAAAAGTATCTTAAAATATATTTTTCTAACAGTGCAGTAATCATTGACAGCAAAAGTCTAAAACTAATTTACAATGTTTTTGTAAAATCCAATTAATTATTATTTTGAAAAAATAATTAATTAATTATTATTTTGAAAAGTCAATCATTTTTCAATAAAAATGATTAACTTTTCAAGTGCTAATCAAAGCATTTTCTGCCAAGCAAACAGTTCAATAAAAATATTAAAAAATGCTGCATAAAACACAATGCTTTAGAAGAACTTTTAAAAATTCACATATAATTTTTATTACCTATGATTACAAAGATTACTTTTATTTATTTATTTTTTTCTATAAAAATTTAACAAATCTTAACATGAATTGAATTTTATAGTTGGAATTTTATTATAATCTCATATGTTAATCACAGGATTTTTATGCAGATTGATTTTATCTATTAAATAACATTTTTGTATTTGTGCTTAAATAAAAAAATTTAAGCACACATGCAAAAATCTAATTTTTAAAATATAACTTTTACAGAACACATTTTCTGTCAACTAGAAACTAAAATATTCAAATCATAATAACTCTCTGATTTTTCCCATTATTTACAGATAAAATTATTATAAAATTTTAAATTAAAAAAATAATTTAATTCTAATTATTGCAGATCTATGAAAACTCTCTCTCTCTCTCTTTTTTTTTTTTAGAAATGGTTTCTCTTTATCATATTGAAATAAAAAAATTATTAAGAGTTACTTTAAGAAAAAATTTTGAATATTTTTGAAATTTGAATTTTATTTAAAATTTTATTGCTTATTGTAATGATAAATGACAGAGAAGGAGTCATGCAAATTGTGCACTCAAAAATGGATAATTTTACATTTCTAAAAAAGAGATTTTATATTTTATAAAAAACATTTTTATTGTCTAAAAAGAATGTAATTTAACATATTTGGAGATATATTTTTTTTATAAAATGTAAGACATATATCTAGTTATAAGACAGTTCAATTGTTTGAAGGCTTATTCAGACATTAAAGAATATATGTAACAAAGTCCAGTGTAATTCCTATAATTACTAATTTATGCATTTTTTTTATTTTTATTAAAAACAGAGAAAAGATTTGAATAGAAGAGGAGGATGTTTTAAATTTTGTCCACATTACAATCAAAGGATCATGCTTGATGTGACAAAAAAATGATGAAGGGAAAGGGTCAAAAAGTGTTTGAAATAGCATGATATAGTTTATGGATGCAACCTTATCATCTATCATAAAGCATTACATTGCAAAAGTGATAAACTTTTGAGAATTAAACAAATTTGCACAATTTTAAGAAAATGCAGAGCAGATGGGACAAATTGAATGAAATGTAGGACATTTTCCAGGACTAAGCAGAACAAATTATTGAGATCCAGAACAGTTGTTTGCTTTAATGTTATTAAAATCAGGAAAACTTGTATAATATTATCATCTTTGTGGCTTACAAAGATAAAAAAATTTATTCCACATAAGCAATTATAATTTTTAAATTAACTCTTTCACTACCATTTTAATCGGGGCACATAGGTCCCTATGGTAGTGAAAGGGTTAAAAAAGACTAATAATTATAAATTTAAATTCTTATTACTGAAGTGTAAATAAAAACAAAGAAGAGCAGTTAATGGATTTTGATCGTATTATACTGAATTAAAATCTTAGAGAGGCGAGGCATTTTTAGTATAGACAGAATGATAACTTTTTAAATATATCTATATAACAATGAAAAATAAAATAGCCAACAGATATTCACATAACTGTGACTATCAGTCAAATTTGCCTAAAATGTCATTTAGTAATTAATATTGAAAGTATAAATTATCAATAACAATGACTTTAATAAATAAAATTATTTAAATAAAAAAAATTATCGATGTGTAGATATTCCTCTAATCACAAACACTATTATAAATATTGTATTTGTAAAAATACATGCTGTTTTAATTTATTAATTACTAATATATCATTTTATTTTTAAATTTTAGAAAATATCAAAAATTCTAAATGCTAACATTTGCATTAACATCAACAATGTTTAACATTTGTGAAATGGTTTAGCAATAAATGTATTTCAAAATAATTAATATATTAAATATATAATTATTATATTATATATTAATATATTAAATAATTCATTTAATATATAATCACAGTATTTCAAAATGGCAAAACTTACACAAAATCCTCATATTATAAATCAGGTATTTATATCTAAATCTATAAAATAAAAAACTTCTAATTAGTTCAATTAAATATGCATTACCTAATACAGTATATACAGTGTATTCAGTAAAAATCATTAAAAGAATAAATTTCTGAGTTATGAACAAAATTTAAAACTTAAATTAAGATTGTAACTCAAAGATTATCTTTATTAAATATTTTATGCGATTTATAAAAACACACTCGTTTCTCATTAAAACTCTACTAAATATTTAAGTGAATTCTATGAACTGTTATAAAAAAAATCATTTAAGAATTCTTGAAATATTTTAAAAATGGAATAATTTAATCTCAATATTTTTACATTTTCAAATTGTTGAATTTATCTAATGAATAGTATAATTTTAAATTTTGACTATAGCAGTAAAAATTTAAGAGCATAGTGAATAACAAAATATAATTTAAATAAAAATATTTATGAAATTAATTGATGAAATTTAATATAGAAGTGCATTATTTGTGAGAACACATCTCAAGACAAGATTAGATCTATATATATCATTTTTTCAAATAGTCAACAATTTAGTTGAAAAATGTTCAAGTAAATTTTCTTTAATACAAAATGGTAATATTGTAAAAAATAAACAACTTTAATTCTTTTATTTGATATAAGTCAGTTACTAAATAAATATTAAAGAATAATGTATTGTAAATCAAAAATATTTTTAACCTGATAGCAGAATATGCAAGTAAAATCTGCTTAATCATTATTTCTCAATCCAAAATACTTCTTTATATTCTAAATCAAAATCTTGGAAATAAACATGCAAATTGTCCTTATTCTCTCTTAACAATAAAGTGCATGTTATCATATTTTTCCAACGAAAACGCACATTTAATAAACAACGGAAATTTAACGCGAAACATAAAAATTTTTACTGTTTATTAAATGTAAAAATAATCTATTGCTTAAAACTATATAAATAAAATTATTATTTTAATGTATTATTAAAATTATATTCACATTTTTCCTTTGTAAAGTTCAATTTTTGTTTTTTAAACATATAAAATGCTTAGTGATTAATAGTGAATTTATCAAAAAGATCGGTGAATATTTTAGACAGTTTGTTAGAAAAGTACAGTTATTTCATTTCTTTGTTTATAAAAGTTACTAAACAGAATAAAGAAACACTTATCTTTTTTTACTTTTATAATTATGGTTCAATAATAATTAATATTTTTATATTAATTATTTTTGAACCTTAATTAATATAAAAATATTAATTATGGTTATCTATTTTTATAATTTTATTTAAATTTAATTTTTCCCGAATATTTTTTATGTCGCTTCTAAACTTGGTTATATGGAAGCGGTTTCCTCAAGTCTCAGAAATTACGTTTATTTTGCTTGAATAATGAAAACTTTTTCAATGACTTATTCTAATAATCACGTTTCTCTCTCTAAATTATGCATTATTAGCAAAAAAATAAGAATTTTTACAGCATTTAGATAACGCATTGCGCAATCTAATCGTAGGCGAGTGAAATGCGATAGGTCACAATTCGTTTCTAAATTTATTAATTATTGATATAAATTAAAAAATTTATCGGCAGTTTTCAGAATTTTATGAAAAATATATCTTATAAAACAATATTTTTTTATTCTTAAATTCTTTTTTCATTATTATTTCAGTAAAAAAAACAGCTGTGATTTTTCAGAAAACTACGAAAAAATAACTTTAAAAACAACTTTTAATACAAACGAATTAAAAAATATTTTAAAATAATTTTTTAGCATAGCTGCTTTGATAAATAAAAATTGATCAGTAAATTTACGACGAACTTAACAAAAATATGTTCATTTTTAACAATATAGAAACAGATATGGGAATCAAACTTCTACGTCGAACGGAACCAACTTTACAAAAACTTTTTCTATATCGATTATTTTGGGATCTGTTAATCTTTCTGTAATAATAACCACTTTTTTTAATGTTGTATTCTATTCCATTTTTTTTTAATATCCTGTTACATATAATTTGCAGATAAATTTTTTTTTCTTCGTTCTAGAGTAAAAATTTTTCATTAGTTGACATGAACTCGCGATTTCTTCTTCCTAAAACATTTAAAAATATGAGAAAACTGTAGAATAATTATTATACAGCATAGGCCTATACCATAAACTCTAGAAAATACATATTTTCAGAACAATGGAATATAATCTTCAAAAAAGGTCGAAAAAAAATGGAGGCGGAAACAAGGAATGTGACGGTTCCGTTTTAGAAACCTACTTTAGCGGAAGTTAGATAAAGAGAACAGTAGCGGCAATTGAAATCTTTTATTTTGAACACGATTCAGATTTGATTTATGGTTCCTTTGGATATCTTCAATAATTTCATTTCCATTTTCCATCTATAATAATTTCAGTGTATTGCATATATTCTCAAATTCCAGTTATAAATTTTGTTTAGTTAAAAATTTGAAACTATCAATTGTGTTTTGCTGATTTAGTAAATTGATAACTTTTCATTATTATATATATTTAAAAAACCTTTCACATAATGAATGGCACTCAGCAGATTAATCAACAGGGTATTACAAATCATAACATAGTTCATATAAATTATAAATGGATAAATAAATCTTCATATAATAAGTATCAAATATTTTAATATCTCATTTAAGGAAAATATTTTAAACTCTGCGATGAACAAACAAAATCATTTATTTATATCATAAAATGAAGTTTCACGAATTATTTTATTGTTTGTGTTATATTGAGAAAAACTTATTTAAATAACTGTTGAATAGTGCAAACAAGTTTGTATAAAAAGACTTTTGTTCTATGTATCAAATTTATCTTTTTTAAAAACTTCCTGGCGTTAACAGTTAAGAAAACAAAATAACAAACTAATGACAGCTCTGTATATAATATGTATCAAATATAAAATCATTGAAAATAAACTTCATTATTCTTGAATTACGTAATATATTTTGCAGTAGACAGAAACTGAATGAAATATTTATAATGTTCCTGAAAACTGGCATAGATAAATTTTCAATGAAGATTAAATTATAGTATGACACAAGCATAATTCATATCATATATAAAACAGTTCAATGAAATTATTTATGAAAAATATAGTTTACCAATACTTTTTACATATTTAAAAAAATGTAGTTATGTAAATACAGCATTGAATTTTTAATATAAAAATAAAACGATAAAACAAATACTCCTACACACTAGCATACGGTTTGAAAATTTTTATTACGAATATTCTGATTCATTGAATTAGATCATCAAATAGTTCATATGTACAAAGATACTTTTTTGATAATTTTTACATTTTACAATATAATTTTGACAAATTTTATACACAGTATAAAGAAAAGGCTATGAAAGAGAAAAAGAAAGATAAAGAAACAACAAACTTTACCCAAAGGCCTAACTCTCAGTCATAGATCACAATCAGCAGAGGAAAATATGTTACAGGACAGGAGGACCTTAGGTGCTTAGCACAATCCAGTGAGGATTTAAGAAAAAATTCCCTTCACCATCATTGCAGGAGGTCAAAGAACTTTTCGACATCGTTTACAAATCGATAAAATCAATTTTTTCATCTAGAACTAGTAAAAAAATCATTTTCTTTACGTTCCATAAATTAAACTATTTAAATTTTAGTCATAAGATATCTTTATATATTAAAAATAAAAGCCAATGCATGGCTGACGTCACGATTAACACGGGAAACACGTAGACATGTATCTTGTAACCTAAATTCCAATCGGTGTGGCCAGTACATTCGGTGTCGGATCAAAACAAGTGTTGAATATCTTGTACGTTTAACAGAATAGAAGAAAACACGAAAGATTTCATAAACATTATTTTAAAAGAGAGTTAATAACAAACGAATAGATCGGAAACATGGCAAACGTACAATTTAATTACTTTTCCTTCAACGTTTATAAAAAAAAATAAGTTGCAATTTCTCGCTATCTAACAGTGCGCACATAAATTTAAAACATTTGAGAGATTACAAATGTCAAAACATGAGGTTAAAAGAATTTTTTAACGCCTGGCGAGGTCATAAACGATACGAGTTTTTAACTGTAGTGTATTTGTATGACGTCGATACCAAAAAGGAGGACGTGACAAACGACTGAAACCGGATTTTTCTAAACATCCCAGAAGAAAAACAAACTATGCTTCGGTATTTCTTTCTTAATATAGTAGAGAGGTATATGCGCGACACGCTGCTTATAAAGCTTTACGTTGATGTGACGTCACGCCCGTTATGTAAGAGGTCCGACCTTGGCCCGTCGTTTACACAAGTTTCACACGGCCCGGGAAGCAACGTTTACAGACGGGGTAGAAAACTATCAGACAGAAACTCACTTTTGAGTTTTTATAAAAAGTAACCGATTTTCACAAAGAAAAATTTAAAGTTTCGATTTTTAAATTTTTCTGACATTGAGTTAACTGGGTCATATTCCGGAATCACGTCTGTGTGTACGTGTGAGAATCAAAATGATGAAAACAGAAGCCACTGGCATATGACCTGTTTCTTTAACCCATAAGGATATATTTTACTATTTCGAATTTTTATTGTATAAAACGTAATAAAATTACAAATATGCCAAATCTGTTTAAAAACACTTCTATAAATTCTTATTTATAAAATATAAATGTGAGCAAGCTAAGGAATTAAAAATGCAAAGTTTTAACACGTTACAATAAGGTTCTTCCACTCTTTATGACACAAATTTATGCAGCCTTTTTCTTTTATAAAGGATGTATTTTATATAATAAGCATCTCCAATATGGGTCAGAATAATCAAGTTTCATTCTGAGTAATTATTTGTTGAATTATGCAAAAATCTCCACTCCTCCTTAAATTATAGACAGGTGTTGCTACACCTGTTTACATTGAAAACTATAAACTAATGTTAAAAGTGCATGTCAAAACAGTCTTTCTAGACATTCGTTTAATTGGATGACTAAGAAATCTTTCATATAATATTTTTTTGTAAATTCTTTAAAATACAGTACTAAAGAAAATATAGTATTTTATCTGGCAGACTATAAAAAAATACCGTATCTGTATATTAAAATTCAAAAATTAAATATATAAAATAGTGAATATTTAAAAGAAAATTTTTTTGTGAGAAATGTTTCTGGAAATCTTGAGGCAAAAATTCACAGAAAAATTCATGAAGATAATTATTAGTAGCCAATACTATTTCATACAAAATTATTATTATATAGAACACACTTATACTATAGTATTTGATCAAGTGAAATAATAATGTGATTTACAATGCATCTATAAAAGCTAATTAGGATGAACTCTTTAATAACTTAAAATAAAAGTCCAATATTTTTTTCCAATATATATGATACTGATAATTATTATTCATAAATTTAAAATATAAATTAATTGTATGTTTTATTTTGTATCTTCATTTTTAAAATTGTAATTTACCATTAAATTTAAAAATTGTGTGTTATCAGAATATTTTTTTGTCTGAGGGAAGGAACCAATGGAACCAATGAAGGTATCCACATGCCAGAACCAGAAATAGATCTTAAAAGTATTTAAAGAAAGGGAAATTCTTATTAATATAGAATAGTAACATTTTTGATTCACTTGAGAACTTATTTATAATACCTACTTATAGAAATGACACTTGGAACAACTCTAAATTAAATGCCATTAGCAATAATATTAATTTAATGGGATGAGAGTATTTTTTCTTTAATAATAATTTATTTTTAATCTACAGCTGAAACTAACAGGCTGAAATTAGTTTCATTTAACTGCTTGTTTCCTGTTGTGTCATCATTTCATTTGTATACTGGCACTTAAAATATATCTTTGAAATGTACATATATACTATTTATTTATATTTTTATTAAATATTGATATTTTGGATTACTACTACTACTTTACTTGAATTACAAAAATCTGAGTGATGAATTCTTATACATGTGTACATTCATTTTAAAAATTAATTTCTTGAGAATTTCAAAAATTATAGAATTATAAGTTACAATAGAAAAATAGTCCTGCAATTAAGATATTATAAAACTATAAAGTTATTTAATGTGTAATTATTGTATTTCAAGATGACAAAAATTTCACAAAACCCTATTATAATAATCAGACATTTATATCCAATTTTAATTTAATATTCTAATTGGTTCAATTAATAAAATAAACCAAGAATCAATTCCCATACATAATGTTAAAACAAGAGTTTCAACAATGAAATTTAAGCATAAAAAAAAAAATTAATAAAGGTTAAAAAACAAATCAATATTTTGATTAAATAATGATTTATCTAATGAGAACATGATCTTTATTATTTATAATTTGATTGATTTTAAAGAAATTATTTATGTCATATACATGTTAAAAACTTTTATTTTTCATTATTATATATAGGTAAGTAGATGAGTTTTTGTACAGATAAACTATCATCATAGACAAAAGTTATTTACTTAAATGTGCCAGTAAAATCAACAACCAGAAGGCATGCTGGTTCTATTTGGTCCATCATTTTGATTTTTCCGATTTCATAACAAATGACAATTTCTGCTACAAATCCAATTGTACTGCATTGTGTAACTATGAATGTAATTTGAAATGTCTTTTTATGAATAGTTAGCAATTATTTATTGCAATTAATGTTCATATTTTAAATATTTTTGATATTTCATATTTTAAAAAATTCATAAATCCAGGATTTCATTAAGCAAAAACTCATACATGAGAACTACCTGTATTATACTAAACACAACAATATATGTATGTAAACACTTCACAATGTAAATGTATTTGGAATATTGGCATTAAATGTAAAAGACTTTGGTTATGAACAAACTTTTCAAATGAATTATATTCATAACTTGAAAAACATCAATTTTAACATAATTAAATTCAAATTTCAAAACAGATATTATAAATAACACCAAAGATAATGTAATATAAAAATAAATAATACTTATATTAGCACTATCTATCATTTAAAATGCTAATAATATGTTCTCCTTGTTTTAAGATTCTGCAAATTCTTATATCAGTATATTATAATTTAATTCCTTATTTATAATTTAATTGCTATAATTGTAAAATTTTGAAATAATTTTTAATTATTTTTATCTTTTAACAACATTCTATTCTGATATCTTCATCATCATAGGCATATCAAAATAAGCAAGAAATAAAAAATTTGAAAAAATTGAAGATAGATTATTTAAATATCAAAGACTTATTTAAAATTTTGATAAGTTCATTTTATTGAAGCACTTTTGACCCTCTGGGTTCCTGAAGGTCAAAAGTGCTTCAATAAAATTATCATTTTAAATTAAAAAAAAAATTCTGAAGTTTTTATTTATGCATTATCCTATTGTTTGCACCCTTTTTTGATGTTTGCTTAAAAAGGGAGCAGCATATTTCTAATGTTAATAGTAACATGACGTATTAAATTAATACATAATAATAAACTGATTCATTTAGATAAATACAATTTTGGATTTTGCTTCATTTTGAAAATCACATTTATTTTATAATTTAGTCATATGGTATATTTAAAGAAATTTAAAGAAAATTTGAATTATTAGACTTCTGACTCTATATTGTATAACTTTTCATGTGTTTTTCTTGGGATAAATTTTCATCAGACTTCATATACAGGTAATTCTCAAGTTATGACCAACTTAGTCTTAAAACAATGATAAATTCTATTATTGGTCAATGTAATTGACCTGGATTTGAATTCTTCAACAACGATCTGATACATAAAAAGCATTCTTTCAATATCTGATTCTTGTATTTTTGTGTCCTATAATTAATTATGTAAAGTGGATGCAATAATAAATATTGGTACTGGAAATTATAAATTTTGGCATTTCCAACTTGTATCAGAACCAGGTTTAAAAGTTATAGAAAACCCCCATCATAAATTGACTACCTGAAATGAGTAGTTTAAATCCATGTTGTTTGATAGCTAATATTCATCTTTCCTTCTAATATTATATTCAGGAGCTATTCAAGTTTCATAAGTATGAATCTTCATACTTATGAATGTGAAATTTAATTTTCAAATTTAAAAATTCTTGAAGAGTTTTTGAAACATTAAGATAGTA
This sequence comes from Androctonus mauritanicus, assembly GCA_011317285.2. NCBI lineage: Eukaryota > Metazoa > Arthropoda > Arachnida > Scorpiones > Buthidae > Androctonus > Androctonus mauritanicus. The sequence continues at coordinate 20,594 of WUQG02185985.1, forward strand.
GAATACTCTAGCAACATTAAATTACACAGCAATTTTATAATTTGCTTTTAATACAACAGTATTTAAAGATGGTGGTGATTACATCAAAACACTCACTATGTTTGGAATTTTTCATTCAAATCTTTGAAAATAATAAACTTCTAATTGGTTCAATTAGATATATATTATAAAATATAGTAGATAAAATTATTTCAGTAGTTTAGGAGACAAAACAATAGCAGTATTTGAGATACAAACAACCTAGTTATGAATAAAATTTACAAATTAATTAAGTTCATAATTTGAAGAGTATGTATACAAGCTTTAAATTTAAAGCTCTAAATCTGCAAACAAATATTTTTAATTGTGCACCTTTTTAACTATAATGAAAACAGCACACACTATACAACATATATACAGGATGTTTGGCACATGGACCAACAAAATTTTTGGGGGGATTTGGAGGGCTATGTGCTAATTTTCGCCCATAGGACCTTGTCCTAAGTGTTACCGTAATTGAAATATGAATTTTTTTAATTTTTTGTTAAAATTTTTTGAAATCTTGCTTTTAAATCATCATAACTTTATTGTTTGTAGTTGTAATAGTACGAAATAACTTTTGTTGTATACGGCAAATTTTAATCGAAAAAATTAATACTTGCATTTGAAAAAATGAAAGAAATGCTACTTTGGACAACAACAGTTGAGATAAGGAAAAGGTGTTGTGCATGCATACGGAGTAGAGGAGTCAATAATGAGCAAAATTTGTAACTCAAGTTAAATAAAAAAATCAAACATAAATAGTCTTTTCTTAATCCTGACTCTGGCAAACTAGTATTGTTTATTTTGACCACATAATGAATGATTTTTATGTCATGTAGCACACCATTGAAAGGGTATAAACTAGAGAACTTTTTAAAACAAAGCCCAGTCAAAATAGCTTTTAGCTTTTTTTATAATGAATTTAGAATTTGAAATTTTTCATACATTTACACATTTTTAAGACTTTGGAAGCTCATAACTAAATTTAATGCAAGCGATTGTATCAAATAATGATTTATTTAGAATAAAAATACATTGCTGTATACAACAAAAGTTATTTTGTACTATTATAACTACAAACAATAAAGTTATGATGATTTAAAGGCAAGATTTTAAAAAATTTTAACAAAAAATTAAAAAAAAATCATATCTTAATTGTGATAACACTTAGGACACATGTCCTATGGGTGAAAACTAGCACATGACCCCCCCGAATCCCTCCAAAATTTTGTCGGTCCATGTGCCAAACACCCTGTATTATCATCATCACCAGAAATATCACTCTAGGATCCTGATATAATAGAATTTTAATATTAACATTAACTTTTAAGGCAGGATTGGTGATTTCAAATTTACCTGTCTCTTTTTTTTTGTTTATATATTAATGCACTGATTTTCTTTTCTGATTTATTTAATATTTATTCTAAAATCATTTGGATTACTTTTATTGGTGAGATCTTGTTTTATTTTTTATGCTTAGTTTAGTGTTGCTATCGTGCTGAGAGTTGAGTGGCACTGGGGCAGTTAAAAATGCAGTGTCGTTAACGATCCCTTCAGGGCATCTGGTGAAACCCTGTCGTAATTAGCCTTCCGCCTGGATTGGGGGATAGCTGGGCGGTGACTGTTTGTTTTCCCCCAGTCTATCATTCTTATGGATGATATTCTGAATTCTGCTGTTTGTGGGGGGGCGCTTCTCCGCCTCTTCGTGGGGGTGGTGGTCTCGGGGCCTCTGTTGAGGGTACCGAGCCTGCTGGTTTGCCTCAGGGCGGTGGGGCGGTGGAGCGTTCCCCTGTGGTTGGTGGT
>WUQG02186096.1:0-22415 GCA_011317285.2 Androctonus mauritanicus
TTGTTACAGGAAAGCATTGTTTAAAATGCTTCAGCAGGAAGCATTGTTACAAATGCTGAAGAATTGCATTTTTTTATGATACATCTAGTTTTTAATTTATACACTGAAAATACAGCGTTGTTTAGTTTTAATCGACCCTTGCCATTATTTTGGATTAATGAAAATATCAACTATATTATTTATTATTGATTTTTTTAACATTTTCTGATATACGACTTTTCTATTTTCAGCAGAAAAATTTCTTTTCCTCTTTCACCCATTCAAAATTTGTCAATTCCCCAAATATTCGCTAGATGGCGCTACATAAAAAGTAATGTTGTTATATAGATCATTTGGAATCTGGTAGCCGTAATAAAACGGAATATGGTCTTGAAAATTTAGTAGTATATCCAGAATAGTGGAGACGATTGAAGATTTGGTCAAAATCTGTCTAAATTGGTCCATCAGGATATTCCAGAGATTCCGAAAACGAGTGTTTAATCTTCTAGACTTTTGGAAATTATTCTAGACTTTCTAGAATATGGGTACTACTGGGTCTTCGATAAACAGAAAGGTTTAAATTTGAAATATGTATTATCAAAATTCGAAAGATCAAAAGATGACATCATTTAACGTATGGCGTCAATATGGCAATATGGGCTAAATAAGTGGCATAATTAAAATGAACCATTAAATATTTCTAATTTTTTAGATGTCTTAGAAATACTAGTTAGAAGTGCACGGCAGCATCAACACCAATTCCCAATTAAAATATAAATATCTATTGATTTTGTTGTTATTGGTTCAGTTATACTGGTGACTCTCAAAAAGATAACATATATAATACGTTATATATTGTGGCAGCTACTTCGGAATCTACCACCTGTTAGCCAACAGTATGATAAAATTAACGGAAAATATTCAACAGACAGAATATCTGTTGTACATGATAATTTAATCAAGAAAATTTTTCTTTATTTCTGTACATAAATTTTAATATGGAAACATTTCTATAAAAAATAATTATTTATTATAAATTCGATGGATATAACATATTTTAATATAAAATATATATATATTTTAAAGTAAGAAACATGCCAAGTACATATAAAGAAAATTTTATACACAAAATATGCATTTTCCTGTCAAAAATGTTACTTGGTTGACGATTTAATGGCATGAAACAATAACACTAACCAAGTAGCTGCTTATAGTTAATATCCTAATTTTGTAATACAGTATTATATTTGATTTATATTTTTTTTATATCAGACGTTTTTGAACAAATATGATATTTTGTTTACATTCTTAGAAATTATTTTAAATCCAAATAAAAAAATCAAGAAATTTTGTTGGATTTAGAAATTTTCTTCGGAGGAATCTTGTGTCTTGTAGAAAATAATTTTATGGGAGAATTGAATACAGGTTGACATTCAAAAATCCGGCAACCGAAAATCCGGATTCTTCAGTATTCAGGCATGAAATTCAAATTAGCGTATTTTCAAATTTCCCGCACTTTTTTCAGTTAAAATTCTGAGGATCTGTTTTGTTTAGTTTTACATGTGTTAAAATTTTGTAGAACCATCTGTACTGTATTTTATTTAGTTGGCGAACAATAAAATTTCGTTTTTTTTTATTTAGTGTTTATTTTTCTTCCTTTAAAAGACTATAAATGTGGTAATTTTCTATTAAATATATACAGCATCAATTATCCGGCATATTCAAAAATCCGCCATTCCTCAGGTCCCGAGATTGCCGGATTTTTGAATGTTTACCTGTATTTATTTTTTAGAGTACTGTTCTTGATTTCATTTGAATTTTCAAATTTCTCTTGTGGAATAATTGCAAAATATTTTTAGTACTTAGTTTTTGTATATAGGGTATTCTGCATTGCGTTATAATAAGGACGAGAGAGCATCAGAGTCGCCTTGGGCCCTAAGAAGACAAGCGCACAAAACAAAGGATTCAATATGGCGGAAGTTTTTTGAAGAGCATAAAATGTATTTGTCCCATGTTTTGCTCTACAAAATGTATTTGTGCTGAGCGCAGAAACATCTACTTACAGCAATGACTCTGTATATATTTTAGATTGATTAGCAAAAAAATAATAAAGATTGTATACCTATACTGACGTTTTAAGCTATCTCAAAATATTAAATTAAGATTAAATTTTCTTTCCAAAAATCGTACGTATTTGAAGACATCGCACTAAAATTAAATCAGAATTTAGTTAATACAATATTTAAAAAATATAACTAAAATTTTAATCGATGATGAGTAATACTATAACTATTTTTATAAAGAAATAAAAAAAAATTAAAAGTGAAAAGTTCAGTATCATTCATATATAGTACAACACAGTATTTAAATTTAAAATATATGTTTTATATTAAATATTATATATGAATATATTATTAACTGCTATCAACTTTTGTATTAGAAATTTGGAATCATATAGGAACCATAAAATTAGTTGCCATAAAGTAACGTTATTAAGAAACAGTCCTTTTAGAAATTTAGCAAAATTGAATTTTTTTCTAAGTTTGGTTCTTGATTATTTTGCAGATTAACATCCTAACAAAATGAATATTGACTTCATCATATGGCAAAAGTCAATATGTATCTGTACTGAGCATAATCATTGAGAAAGTAGGCAGGATGTCTAAAATTTGACAGCATTTCAGTTCATAAAAAAATGCAATACTAAATATAATAAATTGAAGATGTTCAAGAGTATTTTAAATAATGTATTTTGCTCTATTCGAAAACCTGCAATTAATAATTTTTATTATTAATTGATAATTATTTTCTAAGATTTTTATTCGAATAATATTAAAATTGGATTTTATATTCACCTTATATGCGACTACTCCAGGATTCGGATACAGTTTCGAACCCTACATTTCTAGTTTTTCAGGAAGAGTTCAGGCCTCCTAATATATTCAAATATATTTAATTTCCTCCTAATTGAATTGTGTTCAATGGACCTATGCCTGGCTCGTTGAACACAATTCTTCCATCTTCCTATAGACTTCATCATTTACCAACTCTTCATGAACTCTACAAGTGGCAAATATATCCTTCATGTGATTCAGCGATGCCATTCAAATCAGTCAATCAACCTCATATTGATTGATCCTGTTTCAATCGAATCAACGATTTTGGGCCAACCAAAATTTTTTTGTATAATAATCGAAATACATTTTTATATAAAATTGTGTGACGTATCGTTTAAAGACTTTTTATGTTGATTTAAAAAAAAAATATCGATCCATTTTAATTAAAATTCATAAAGGAAGATCATTTTCTATATGTTTCAAGAAAAAATACCTTATAATACCATGAACTCTATTATTATTATCATCATTAAAATCTTAAATAAATTATTTTAAGAATATTCTAACGATGTTTACAAAAATGTCTTTGCTTTTAAACTTCGAATATTTCTTCAAAAGTTACGGATTTTAAAATTTTAAAAGTTTAAAGTACTTTCAAATTTGATTTATATATAGTATTTTAAACCTGGAAAGATCTCGAAAATTGACGTAGACATTATTATCAAATTTGGTGCATGCATTCAGGATTCATCACAAAACTTTTATATCATTCAGTTTTTAAAAGTTTTGTCCCATAGGATTTCCGAGATTCAATATTTTTAAATAACAATGTCATATAATCTTTTATTGCAGTTTCAAAAAAAAAATTTTTTTTTGTTTATAAACTTCAATCATTTCTTCCAGATTTACGCATTTCGAGGCGTAAAAATATAAAAGAAATTTTTATCTTTTATGTCTTTAAATAGATGTAAACTATGTGCCATAAACACTCATGCCTTAACTCTTTTGCTATTCATATATAAGTAAGCGCAATAGGAATTTTTTAATTCCTGTTTCTTGAATTTTCAGAGTTTAATACAGAAAACTAGATCGTTTATCGGGTAAAACTCTTAATTCCTTCCATTCCAATCAATAGTGATAATGCAAAAATCATCTGTATAAAATCATAGATATATATTTGTTATTATGACTAATGGTAGTGTTGTTATGAAGAGTGAAAAAATAGCTACAGTATTTTTTATCGTAAGAATGGATATAACCTAGTAGATGGCTCTTTGATGGATAATTCCAGAGATAACTAAGTAAAAAATATGCTATAAACATTGTATTCATATATCATATTTAAAATTTTTAAAGTTTATATCTTTAATTCCGATAATTTCTTCAAGTTCATTATTTGAAAAATGATTTTTGAAATTAAAATAAAGTTTATAAAGTCAAAACTTATACCTTTTCCTGCTTGAAAAGAATAATATTTAAGTTCGTGCATATACATAATTAAAAAAATGTTCATATGGAACAGTAAAAAAAATAATAAAAACAGGACAAGTATAAAAAAGTTAATCTAGAATATGTGAAAAAAAGGTGAAACCTTTATGTCTTCGAACCTGAAAGATTTATGGATAAAAAGCATTTTCTGTGCCCGCTTTGTGTATATATTAAAGTTCTCAAAGTTGTTTATAGAAGGAACAAAATATGCAGATTATCGATTATATTTTGAGGTTAGTTATGCATAAAGATTTGTTTTATATATTTCATGCTTGAAGGAGGGATTTCTTTATAAAATCTTTTTCCATGCATATGATATATTTGCTATTTTTACTTTTTTTATATTTATATTCTTCTGTTTTGATCATTCTGTAAGCATGCCTTAATTTTTTCAAGTCATATATTTTCTGAAATTTTATATGGAATCATAAAAATACATTAAAAAATTCTATTACGACACAATTTAAAAAGAAAATCTACGATTCAGAAATCATATAATTTTGAAACTAAACTTGTTAGAAAATGATTTGGGACCTTCTAGAAAAATTTTATTTTAATTACATTATTGGATACAAAACAATTATTTATGCGGTATCTAATTCTAAAAGTAAGTTCGAACCTTCTGCTGGAAATACTTTATTCATTTTTATTAATAACTGTGCAGAATTTAATTTTTTTTTGCCTCAAATATAAATTTAGCAAATATAGATTTTTGTTTGGGAAAAAAATGAAAGAGTTTATGATATAAATAAAGATATTCAAAGGTAAATTTATGTAGATATAACCACAATCTTAGATACACAAACATAAAAAATAGCTTTATATCTATAAATGCATAAAAGTATAAGCAATATATGCAAAAAATTATTAACGTTAAATTGTTAATAAATTTATTTTCTAACAAACATTTTATCAGTAAGTCAAGGAGTATATGCTAACAAAAAATTTGTTTAAAATATTGTATGCAAAAATCACTGACAATTTTTAAGAATTACGTTATTAATAATATATATTTTAGCGAAATAAAAATATATTTAACAGTGTTCAACTCTTCTTAAAACAGTAATCCTTTAATTAAAAATTATTGGATTATATTTGAGTTTGAGAGCAATTAAAAACTATAACGCTACTGAAACGAAAATCATTGATGTTTTCGTTTTTATATTTATTTATTTTTTTTAAGAAACTATTTTCACGCTAATAACATATTGAACGTTTCATCGATAAATATTATGTAAAAGGAGAACCGTATGATTTTTTTTTTTTTTTTTTTTTAACACTTTCGGGCCTCCGCACTTTTACGTCTATTCCATCTTTCTATACATAACAACATAACTGAAAAGATGGAATGCGAAACTAAATATTTTTCCTTTGCCTGTCAAAAATTGAAAATCGTGCATATCGAATTGCTTATTTTATTCCGTTGTTCGACTATGGTAAATTCGAGTTATAAATATATTTTTTAACTCATTCAAATAGCTAATTCGTCAAAAAAATTTATGTAGAAGATGTAAAACTGGCTGATCGGTTTCCTTTCTCTTATACTTCGAGTATTCGCTTTATATGCAAACAAAAATTAAAAAAAAAAATTACTACAGTAATTATAAAATAATCAATAAAAGTCATCAGATTATAAAACAATTTAATACTTTTATAAAATTCTTTAATTTCTGTTTAAATAATTACGATTAATAGGAATTAATTCGATTTCAGTTTGTTTTTATCGATAGTTAAGCTGATATTTTGGATTATACGATATTACTCGAAAATTAAAAAGTAAAAATAGAATTTTTAAAAGTTTTCAGTTTTATATTATTTATACAAGTGATTATTTAGAATGCATCGAGTTATCTTAAGTGCTTGTTTAAATACGTGTTGGAGAGTTTAGATATTGGTTCGGGTTTAATGCAAAGCGATTTCAGATTGATCTCTTTACTTCTACTAATCTTGTCAACTGATTCGCAGTGAATCTGGTAAAGCGATGATAAATATTCTAAGAGCTAAATCGATATTTAATTCTTTATCGTTAAACAGCCTAAAATTCATAAATAATCAATAAAATTAACGTCGAGAAATGCGATTATAAATACATTAAAGGTAAACAGGAAGTAATATCTAATGGAAGAACGTTTTGTTTTTTGTACGGATTTATATATATATTTTTCGTATCTCTTATTTTTAAAATAACATAATTTTTTTTTTTAAAAACTTTATTTCAAAACTAACTTTATAAAGTAATTCTAAAAGAAAAATTATTCGATTAACGCCTCAGTTGAAAACGTAAAAAAAAAAAACTTTTAAAAAAAAAATCGTACCTTTTACTTTTTCGTTTCGCAAATAAACTTCGAATATTCGAACCTTGGGACCTTACGTCTTCATCTAACTGCAGAATGTTACAAGACATTTCCATTCTTGAAATCGTTCGATGTTGTTCCTCTAAATGTTGTCTGCGAGTTCCGATAGACTGCGATGTTGCCCCAGAAGTGATGTGGGACTTAGTACAGGTCTCTGAAGAGAAGTGACGAATAGTTATCATTTTAGAAATCTCAAATAAATGTAAATAGGAATGAATAGCAGGAATATATTATTTATAATAACCCTCTCTCTCTCTCTCTCTCTCTCTCTCTCCTTTCCCTCTTTTTTCTCCTGAAAAAAGGAAGAAAGAAAAGGAGACTCTCCTTCTCTTTCTTCCTTTTCTGTTAGGTTTATTTTTCAAGAATTTTTTTATTTTATTTTATTAAATATTTTAGATAAAACTATAAATATTTAAATTAGCAGCTTTATGATCTTTCTGAATTTAGATTTTATTTAAATTTTTTTTTATCATTTTAATATTAAATTTATTTTTATTTTTTTTTTTTGGTAACAGGTAAAAATAAACGTTTTAAGTCTTTTCTATCGGAAGTCCAAATCTGCAAACGGTTGTATTTATGGTTCCTCCATCTGGATCAGACCATTAGACCCAAATAAAAGCGCTATAAATAACTCTTCCAGACATTCCGACCAATATAAGTTGCATTGATTGTATCACCTTTCTCATTTGGTTATAAATATTTATGAAAAATAACTCTTTTAATTTATATTTATGGAACCACGTAGACCTACAGTTTATCTTATTAAATAAACTTAGAAAAAAATAAAAAAATTACGACTATAAACCAAATTATTAACTGAAATAATCTTAAGAATTGTTGGAGAAATAATCGTGAAAAATAGTTTATTAAAACGATATTAGCGTAACAATGTATACAAATTATTAATAACCGAATGAATGATGACTTGTTGTAATTGTCTCTAACGATAATGATGAGCGATTTGCAACAAACTATCACACTTTACATTTCGATAATTTGCGATAATCGCTCGGTTTAAGACTCAATCAAAATGTAATAGTTGATAACGATAAATATATATTAACTATTGTCCATCACTTCAGCGATAAGCGAAACTAGAATAACACAAAAGTGAAAATCAGTCATTCTATGTAGTTAAACAAGTATCAATTCTTAGCTGTTGAAAACGTTTTATATCAGAATTATAAATAAAAATTCGGTTTAATCGGATACCAAATCGTTTAAATCTGTCGTTTAGATAACTTACAAAATAATAAAAAAGAGTCAAAGTAATTAGTAAATTCTAACTTCGCATCCCATTTTTTTTTATATAAAAAAAAAAGCAAAAATAAGAAGAGAGGAGATTAAAAAAAAAAAAATTGATAAATTAAAGAAATTTAAAATTTCTTCGGTGATATCTGAATAAAAGATTTTAAAAGGGATTTTTTGGATGGAGTAGTCTAAAGATGATCATTAATGTCACAACAATGATAACTAAGAGAGGTGATTGATTAGTCAGCATAGAAGCTGTAATGAAAGGAAAATATTGACATAAGCAAAACTTGGTTGCACATCTATCTCTTAAAGCCATAATGAAGTACGTCTATCAAATGAAAAACGTAATTTGTCTATCATAAAAACTTTTTGAAATAGTTTCTCTTAAGATTTTTTAACCGATTTGTCTTTCAATTGTCGAGTTCGGATTACTCGAGCTTAAGGAAAAAAAAATAATAATAATAAAAATAAAAAAATCCTTCTCATATTTACATAATTATTTTCAGAAATATCCGTTACAGATCTTCCGTTTTTCTTTACAGATCATTATAGAATTTTTTTTTTTACATATTGCTGTACTTTATTCGGAGGAAAAGAATTTTATTGCTATATTTAATTTATTACTGAAATATAGGATTTAAGTTAGATTATATTAATTAAAGTTTTATCGGATATCACGTTAAAAATTTTATACTTTCTTTTGATAAAGGAAAAATCGATAATTTTAATATTGTTTTTTATTATTTTGAAGGAAGTGTCTATGAATTATTTTAATACAGATGTTATGTATCTTCTGTATTAGTTTTATGGTAATTATAATTCAATCCAAATGTTCAGTTGGTGCTGTAGCATAATTAAGTCATGTGGTATTAATCATATTAAAATAATTATTAATATTACTTTTGATTATTATTTAAATATATATATTAGCTTAAATCTGAATAACATCTGAAAATTGTCATTGCAACTTATAGGAGTTCGTGTATTTTGCAAGATGATCATGGCAATACGAAAATTAGCAGATAAATCTATCTAGTTAGACAAGATGGATTTATTTAGTAAACTAAATCTATTGTTTAAAGACAATTAATTTACTTCATTAAAATAAAAGTAATTATCAGTAATTTAATTGCATATCACAAAAAATTGGACATATAGATTAAATCGATTTTCTCCATGTTTTTTCTTTTATTGGGATTTTATAATACGCATATGCAGTATATAAAAACTATATGGGATTCTTTCAGTTTATGTTTATCAATAACAATCATGAATAATGTGTTAGAGTAATATTTTTTTTTAAGAAAACTTTTCTGGCATTCAGTAGGATCTGCATCAGAAAGTTTCAGTAAAAAAAAAATCGTCTTGAGGCTTGGATCAGTTCCATGTTATCATTTCTGTCAGAAAGCCACAAATATAATACTGATAGCATAAGTAGATAGTAAAATATAATTACCCTGCAAACTACTGGACAAACAAGCAAAGCATCAAACAAGTAAAAGCAATAATAAGTTTAATGAAAATTTTTTTTTTCATTACCTCTATTTCTCTATACGACTTAAATAGAAAGCTTATTAAATTTTTATATTTAAAGTTTTTATAATGAAGTTAGTTAAGTTAATATCGCATTCTAAATACAGCCCGCAATGCGAATGTTAAAAAAATAATGAGATATCATTGCTGAAAGGCATTCTCTTAGAAATTTAATTACGGAATAATGTATTCCAAAAAATATTGAATATTACTAATTATAGACTTATAAATATTGATAAATAAATATATGTGGTACAATGGTTTTTAATTATTATATTTGAGAATACAAAGAAATTAGCGTTTGAACATGCAAAATATTTTATGTTCAAATATAAAATACTTTGTATGTTCAAACGCTATGTTTTTTCTTACTTTGTATGTTCAAACGCTGTTTTTTTCTTACTTTGTATGTTCAAACGCTATGTTTTTTCTCACTTTGTATGTTCAAATGCTGTTTTTTCTTACTTTGTATGTTCAAACTCTGTTTTTTCTTACTTTGTATGTTCAAACGCTATGTTTTTTCTCACTTTGTATGTTCAAATGCTGTTTTTTCTCACTTTGTATGTTCAAATGCTGTTTTTTCTTACTTTGTATGTTCAAATAGAAAATTACATAGCGTTTGAACATACAAATTACTTTGTATGTTCAAATGCTATGTTTTTCTACTTTGTATGTTCAAATGCTGTTTTTTCTTACTTTGTATGTTCTAACGCTGTTTTTTCTTACTTTGTATGTTCAAATAGAAAATTATATAGCGTTTGAACATACAAATTACTTTGTGTGTTCAAACGCTATGTTTTTTTCTATGTGAGGATGTTGTTTGGAAAAATCCTCATATAGAAAGATATATACAGTATATATATATATTCTTCCAACAGTTCTTTTGAAAATTCATATCATCTCATATTGTAGGCTGGTTTTAAGTCCTACAATTTTCACAAATTTTTTATTCTAAATTTTTTTCGCATTTCCTATATAGTCCATAATATTTTTTAAGAATACAGTACTTGATTGGAAAATAAAATGAATCGTGTTGAATACGAAATTTAATCGAATAAATTCATTCTTTTTTTTTTTAATTATACAATCATTTTTAACCATTTTTTATTTACTCGACTTCGTTCGTTGGTATTTATTAAGTCGAAAATTAGCTGGAAAGTATCGATTAATTCAAAGTAATAACAGGAAAATCTTGGAATCGAATATTTTATGTCTTGATTATATGAATTTCAAATTTAGAACCTATTAAACAGATAGAAGTATAGATATCTTTCTCGTTAAAGAGCAAAGAAAATTTATGGCGACATTATAGTCACAGAAACATGGTTCCATCGGGATCGTTGAAGTAGATGAGTTTGTTATGTAATTGTGTCGCTATCATTTTGTCTCTGCATTTTACAAATGAATAAAGTGGTTTGAATATAATGTTTTAACTTTGTCCGTTTTAGATTTTTGCTCTGTTGAATACCTGATTAATGAAACAACGTCTGTAAACTTTTGCTTTATTTATTGCGTATTATTAAAATTTAATTGCGCATTAAATTTTGATTTGTTTGTGCGTTTTAACTGTGAATAATTAGCATAATATTTTTCTACATATAAATTCAGGCAGAGATATTATTCCGTATCTAACACAGACATACGAGAGTGTAGTGTTTACGCAGACATGTTTGATTTCTGCTCAAAGGACTTTATGATAATTCAAAGTGGCTGTGGATATAACAAAGATTTAAATTAAAGAGAAAGAAATTTTTTTGATCTATTCTGATATTATTTTATTTTTTTCTATAATTGTGTAAGTATATCTTCGGGCGTTTCCTATTTCTTCAGGACAAATTAATGTCGCCTATTAATTTTAGAACAATTCTGATGAATGCAATCTGTATCACACATCTATTAAATCTTTTATTAAATTTTCTCTGCACGATGTCTCTTATGGATTAACAATTATATAGAGTAAAACTTCTTTTTTTTAGATATCGAAATCTGGATCGTTAATCGAATAAACTTTTATAGATGAATTTTTAAAACTAAACTTGCTAAAGAAAACTTTCTAAGTTCATTTAAACTTATTTCTTGGAAGAGCGAGGAGAAACATATCAAGGAGAAACTAGGTGATAATTGAAGTTTGACGATTGTGACATTTAAAAGTGATTTTCAACAGGAAATGTTAGACCAAATTGCGTGACTCTAACGATCTCATTTTGGTAGTTAACCTTATCAAATAATAACTGGCAATCGGAATTAAAGAAGTACAGTTATATATATATATATATATACCACATTAACGGTATTGCTTAACCATTTATGATAATTTTAATATTCGTCTAAATTATTTTTATTAGCTAGATATCGTCAGAAAAAAAATCTTTTTAATGTATTTTTTTTTTTTAAATAAATAAACTTGTGATGTTAATTAAAATTATATTAAATGATGAAATGTTCTTGAATTTGATATTTTCGCTTTAATTTCTTATCAGATTAAAATAAAAAAAAATGCTTTAATTTATTATCAAAGTTTTTAAATTTAATTTTTTGCTTTGAATTATGATTATATATAAGATATTCTATAATTATGATAATTTTATTCAATAATTAATTAGTAATTTTATTGATTGGAGTAAATAAAATTTAAGAGATTCATGAAATTTCGATTTTTGAATTAATAAAATTGTTATTTTTTTTAATTTCATTTAAGAAATTTTCTGTCTCCAATTAACTGAAATAAATTTAATTTGCATTGAAAAATTACATTAAAAACAATTTTTTTATTAAAATAAACAGTTCAATTTTTACGAAATTTTAAGTGAAAAAAATTTTTCACTTAAAATTTCGTAAAAAAAAAATTTTCGTAAAAAATATCACGAAATTTTAAGTGAAAAAAATTTCGTAATATTTTTTACGAAAAATTTTCACTTAAAATTTCGTATAAAAATATATTTATTGGAATATTATTAAATAAAAAATCAAATATCTTACGTTAAAATCTATAAATGTTGTGCATAAATAGTGAAAATCCATAAATGTTGTTATCTTTCTTTGAAATAAAATTTTTCTTTTGGGATTTGAATGAAATTTTAAGAATGTTTTAAATCAATTTTAAAGTTCAAAATGTCATTAATATATTAAAAAAAAAAACTGCGGAATTGTTATTGCAGTGGGATAATTTGTAACGAGAAGGCAAGTGAGGAAATGCATATGCGAAGATAACGAGAATCCCCATATTGAAGAAATCTGGCACTACATTAAATTCACGCAGTATCGTTGACACTTTCCATACTTAATTACAATCTGTCCTAATTTGCAAAATTGTGTAAGAGGATATTTGTTTTGGGAGCACTGTGGATACTCTCATTACAATCCAATTAAAAGTACATCCTACTTACATGAAGGTGTAGCACGACAAGCCACTAATCATATTTTGCAATTTTGCAACCAGCCTTCCCGTAAGCTGTGCAATGCACGTCCTTTGACATTTAACACCGTCAAAGTGTAATTATACCGTTCAATAGGACTCATGAGTTTCCTTTTCCGTTTCTAATGATTTGTAAATGTCCTCTAAATCAGTCGACTTCTCACAATGCGATTAGTTACTCTCACTCACACCATTGCCAGAAATCCCTATGGTGTAATGATGTTGCTTTACTGTTATAAATTGGATCTTTGGGGATGTGATCGGTCTTCTCTACTTGACTAATTTGTGTAATTTGAATATTTGCTTTGTTCTGATTACACTTCAGATTTAGATGTTGAATTTTCTCTGGCGTTATTTAAATTTGTTTCATTTGTCAGGTCTGATGATTCAGGGTTTTTTTTTTTTTTAATTTAAATCAATATAATTTTATCATATTTCACTTAATTCCCAAAAGAACAATTTTTTTCTTTTAGGTTTATATGATTTTTATAGATACAATATAAAGATTATATACTTACTTAAAAGGAATATGATAGTTTTACGATGTTTATTCATATATAAAATTAATTACCTGGCTGCACTCAACGGTCAAATATTTTATTGCAGCGGGAAATTTATTGCTACTTTTTGATATTGTAAATATTGTATTTGACACTGATCACACATAAGCAATAATTAAACCATGATTAAAGGCAAAGCGCGGATCCTCTTGAAAAAATTTGAGATGTACAATCTGGAATCGATTCCGATTCCTAGACTTGAAGGCAGATATCTTATCAAGTTATAGATCACTTTTCCAATAAAATTATACCATTTTTAAGTTTTCTGCATCATTTAATGAAATTTAAGTTTCTATGTAAGCTCATAATGTTTATTTACTGAATCTATGTAATCAATACATAAACTTACATCTCTCTCCATCTTATTTCAATATTTCATACAGAAATTATTCACAGATTTCACGTATTTCAGTTAATAACTACAAGAAAGATTCAAATAATATTTAAAAAAATAATTTTAAATTTAACTATGAGCATACTCTATCTAAAATTGATATAAACAGAAAAACTAATGTCTGATGGATTATGAACATATTTCTGGATTACAAGTACAGTATTGCATTTAATAGAATATTATTTTATCCAAAACTTTTACACAAAATTATCTTAAGAAGTTAATAAATGCAATAATTACGCTATTTTAATTAATAAAAATAAAATATCGTCATTCTAAATCTAGCTGGGAATCTAAAATTGCTTACAGCTGTGCTAGTTCATAGTTAACCATAGTAATAACGAATTTATCCTTTTCTTTAACTAAATTATTTTATAATTAACATAAAACTGATTAATTTTATGTTATATTAGGGCATTGAAATGAATACAAAAATTATTTAACCATCATTAACCGATTTAAAATTAAAAATAGTTCAGAATCTTTAAAATATTATTTTAGTAAAGAATTATAATGAGAGATCAGTCGAATTTGTTAACAAAAATTTAAAGAAAAAACTTTTTTAATCTTTAAAATTTAATTAAGGCGGAAAATCGAATTAGTTCATGTCTTCAATATCATAAACATCAGGAAAATTTCATTTTATAAACGATATTAATATCTCTTTTGCAACATCAAATATATTTGTGAAATTCTTAATTCTGATTTCCAAATTCCAAAAAAGTGTGATCATGATGGTGATAAATGTATCCATGATAATATTTATCTGTATAAAGGCTGTAGTTGATCCCTATGGTCTTAAAAATATATAATCTAAAAAGATACCTCATATTTAATTAATAGAATTACTATTTATAATTTGGAAAGTCTTTTCATGAAATGGGATTTGATACTGTCCGGTTTACTTACTGTTATTGATGTCTTCTTAAAACCCTCATAGGTCCTGTAAAGTTGATTGTATTGGATTGTAAATGCAATCGTTTTAAAGGGGAGATAGTAAGAATGTAACTTAGGAGACTATCGTCTTATTTCGAAATAAAAATATAGCCTAATTAGAAATCCTTGGGATTTCTTGAATGGCATCATAAATTTAGTTTGGACTATAAATATAATAGTCCTAAAGGCAAGAGAGAGATATAAATTGATCAAATTACTTCTAGTAACAAAATGGTCTTTTTTTTATAAGTAAATACTATTAAAATGATTTTAATCTAACTATAAAATAAAAATTAATAAGTGATAAACATATTTAATATGTAAAATTAATAATGATAATCTAACCTCTTTTATAAAAATATGACTAAAATTATCATTTATAAAATATTTTTACAATCAATAAAAGAAAGTCGAGAAGAGAATTTTTATTTCAGATATAAAAATATCGAAACACGATCAGGATTGTTTTGAAGATTAAAATCACAGTTCTTCAGTAAAGAATTTTTTAATATAAATTTCTGTTTAAAAATCTATAGCTTAGATATAGATATTATCAGCGATTAAAAATTATAGACTTAATCATGATTAGTATCTGAAGTTGAAAGGAGTATCTGAAAACTCCATAGAAATATTGAATCTGGCGAATTATAGTGAAATCTTGTAAAAATATTAGGGACAATGAATAGCCTAATTAGAAATCCTTGGGATTTCTTGAATGGCATCATTCAAGAATGATGCCATTCAAGAATGAAGAGTTGAGTATATTTTTCTATGATCATTTTCCCATAAAACTGAAGTTCGCATTATAACTGATAATGTAAAAAATGCTGAAAAGCGTATAACACTAAAATCAATGGACACTGTTTAATAAAACTTGACATATTAAATTTTAAAGATAATCTTGATCCGTATCATTTAACGTGCTAGCTTCAATCGTTTAAAAATGGCTTTGGAGATGTTTCAGATTTCTTAGATATTCACTTATTAATGTAGTCTGAATTATTTAATAAAGTTTTATGAAATACAGTTATTGAAGATTGATCCCGACGATATATTAATTGATGGTTTATGTTTACCTATTTAAAAGTGGCAGGGGTTCAAACTTCTGAAACTTTTCTGAAATAACTATAAAATCATTTAATAGATTTCTACACCATTCGACATATACATTACAATGTTGAAGATGATTTTGATGTTAAAATCTTATAAGTAATCGTATCAAAATAAAGGACACATTCAAAAGTTGACAATTAATGCTGTTTTTCGTTGTACTGTTCGCGGATTTTGACTTTGATATTCTTCGATGTTTTCAAAGTGCAGCTATTACGAAACAAATAGAAAAAGTTTAAATATAAACCCAAAGGGACTATATTTCGAAATCTCAAAAAATGATATTTTGAAAATTTTCAAGCTCCAGTTACTATCTTAAAAAAAAAAAAAGAAGACAAACGGAAACTTGAAAATATCAACGTATGCAGTATTGTCTCGTATTGCATTGTCCTGATCGTATTGCATTTGTTATTATTGTATCAGGTTTTTAACAATCGTTATAGCGTAATGATCCTTTAAAAGTCTTACAGTTTATTTTCAATTATATCGTGGCACCCATTAATTTTTTCTGAAAAGTCACAATGGAAAACTATACTTTACTCACTGTTCTGAACATTTATATAGTAAGTTTCAACAAAATCATTTGGTAGAAGTAGATTCTTTAAGGAAAAGTGGAATATTCCTTCGATTTCGTATCTGATGATTAAGGTTTTCAACAGATATTCAATATGTATGAAAATATCAGAATTCAGAGGAAATAAAAATCTGTATGACATAAATCTGCAGAAGATGAAAATGCAAATTTTATTATGATATTCTTAAACATTATAATTTTATATAACGTTAAATTATTCTATTTAGGATTTATGCTAGAGAATTACCTGCAGCTTATAATCTGACTTGCTTGTTCAATTTTATAAAATTCGGTTTGGATTTATTAAATTTTAAATATTTTATCTTCAAGATTTCTAGGGAAAAGTATTTTTCAATTTCTTTAATGCGCTGTATTTTAAGCACTAGTTAGTAGTGTTCTGTACAGAACGTATCTGAAATATAAAGAATGAATATGAAATGCAGTATAGCATTTCAGATAAAGAGACATTTTGGAAGAGCATAAACATTTTGGAGGAGCATGAGTCTTTCTTGAATGATATTTAATCAGTCATAGTGCATGTGTTAGAGCACGTACTACCACCATTTTCGAATATTTTGTTTTCAACTTTAGATTAACTAATAATCTAAATTTTCAGTTTGAAAAAGTGTAATATTTTAATTTTTGGAATATTTGTTTGTAAATGATTCAAATTAAAATTCTTGTCTATCATTCTCAAAATTTCTTTACCAATATTCATATACTAGGAATATTAATTATTTATGGTTTAAATTTTTTCTATTAATGAACAAGCAGTTCCAAAAAGAACTAAAATTGCCTATTTTTTGAATGTGTTATTTTCGAATGATCAAAATTTTATTTTATATTACTGACAATAGATGGAGTTAAGTGTCAGCACTGTAGTAAAAACACTTAGCGCCACCTATTGTTAATAATCTAAAATAAAATGTTGATAAAAATCAAATGCAATCCTGTAGGATAAAAATGATCCTATAGGATTGAACGATGGGGCGTCGAAGTTACTTTTAATGACAGACATTGGTACAAAATTTTATGTAAAAATATTAATTTGTTCAAAAGTTATTAGCAGGGACACACAGATATATGATGATCCTTTAAGCCTCCACTTTTTCCTTCGGAGAGTAAGCTAAAAAATTAAATTTTATTAGAAAAAAATTGATGTAGCAACCTTATCTTACTTCATCTGATAAAATAAAGTCAAGATGATGACAATTTTCTTCATACAAGATTTAAGTATCTAAAAATTTTTATGTTTTTAAAAATTGTGATTATTTTGAAAATCTTTGATCATTTCAATCTGTTTAAAAAAAGAGAGAAACTCGAAGTTAATTAAATATTATTCAGTTTGATAATATTTTTATTTGTGTTGACCTAGTCCATCTTAGAAATTAAAAAAGAATGTACATATATATATATTAATGCTACTAACATTTGTACAAGTATTTTCTCTACACTACTAATTTTTCATTAAATTTTATGTGTGATTTGTCTTCTAAATTATAAACATAAAAAATGAATACTACGTTAAGCTGTTTAATAAAGATGCTCTCATCTTTATAATTTACATGATAAATTCTACAACATTTCAAAATTTGATGGATAAAATTATGTATGGGAAAAACTGCCATCTATCAATTCTGATTACCAGAATGTCTAGCATGCACGAAACCGAAGATGAACATCTTTGTTATCTATATAACAAGACATAAACATGCCTATAAACGGTGGCTAGTTATACTATTATTATTATTACTAATTATTGAGTTTAGCTAGTTAGATTATAATTAACTGTTTCAATCGGAAGTTTGTTATTTTCATTGAAATAGTTCTTTCTATTAATAATATATTTGATCCTGATGCACAAAATGTCTATGAATATAGTTCTTATGTTCCTGTTCTATTAACAATCTATCTCGTCTTGTCCTCAAATAAAACTTGTGGGTTTTAAAGTTCATTTTTTGTAACAACCTATCTACTTGAAGATCTATTCCGATGATCATCTTTAAAGTTCAGGTTATTCATATCTATCAGTTTAACATCACCAAACTTTTCTTTTTAACCAACAATATATGTTTATTCGATATTTAATATTCCATTATTCTAAGTTTATGAAATTTAGGCAACTCACATCTCTTAAAAATGACATTTCAGCTTATAAATTCAATGGCGAACTATACGATTTCAAATGTTTCATCAAGTTTCTCTTGCTCTTTTAAAGTATTATTTTTTGACGAAAGTTTATTTCAAATTAATATATTTCTTTATTATCTTAATAAATCAACAAAATCATATTTTAGAAAGGTGATACTTAATAATATTCAGAGATCATTGAAGTTTAAAGTTTTGCTTTAGGTACGAATGCACATATCTAATAACTGATAACTCGTATTTTTCCGTTAATCTTTTATGTTCAGATTCATTAATTTGTATATTGTAATTTAATAATATTTTATTTCTCGTTTAGTATCCAATCTTTATCTACTTGCCTTCTAGAGTTCAAGAATTTCTAGAAATTAGCAGAATATTCTTTCTAATGCTAGATTATCTACTTTAACATTATGGATTTCTGAATATATTAACTGATTTAAAGGCAAAATCTTCTGACATAAAGTAGTAAATAATTGACAGAATATGCAATCACCTACATATAAATAAGTTGTTAGAGGAAAAATGGGCAAAATAACGTAAACTTAACTAATTATCAAAAACTAAACATCAGAATATATGATCAGAGTCTTTCTACTTAAAAAAAATCATTGAGTAAAAACGTGAATTTATCAGTGGATAGGAAAAAAATCGCATTGAATTACACTTAATTATAAAGAATGTTTGGGATTATAACAGAAATAATTAACTGAAAACCTCATTCTGGATATCTGAAGATCATCTTGAGTAAATCTGAATAATTCAAAGCCCTGTTTAATTTGAGAATACAACGAAGTTTTAGAGTTAAAAACATATATGAATGAATTTAAATATAATTTTATTTATGAATGGAGAAAATTTTACTTAACGCTAATGAACGTTCTTCGTCTCTCTTCTAATTAAACACTTAAGCTAATATTATACTCGATCTCATTGGGTTACAATAGCTACAAAGTTTCGAGTGTATTAGAAGAGAGGACGGTATCTATAATTGCAAACAAGTGTAAATCCTTGCTAGAAAGAAGCATCAAGTAGTAGAAAAAGAAGTGAAGAGAATGGAAGAAACGTGTCCTGCATTTCCAGCCAGTGAATTGAACGATTTTAAAAGTCGTTATGTGTAAACATCGTCTGACGTGTGACACCAAGCAATGTATTGTCGGAGGATCGAAGTCCATTTCCTCCAACATCTGCGGCCATCGGTGGGAACGATAGCAGCGACCTCCCGCAATCGATAGCTGTACTACAAGGCAGATGGGCGCAATCATGAGCCTCGGGACAGTCAGACTGAAAGTAGCTGCCGCCTTTTGCAAACTGGAAAAAAAGTGGAGTGTAAAAAATATTCCTGTGCTGCTGCCTCTGGGAAAGAGTGGCATCCGTACCATCTGGCTGTCTGTCTACCGGCGGCGGAAGGGGTCAATTCTACAGCCGACAGATCCATCTAAATGGAATTACCTTCTACTTGTCGACTAGAAGATTATAGACATGCGAAAAAGAAAGCAGATCTGATCTCTCTCTCTCTCTCTCTCTCTGTCTCTCCATTAAATCAAAATTTCCAAAAGAATCAAATTATCTTTAATTAATTACGAGTTAAATAAATCTTCATTCTTACGTTAGTTTCTTAAAAAAATATTTATTATAACTCATTAAACAGGTTAAATATTTTAAATTGCAATATTTAAATGCAAAAATTAAATAAATAAGACCGATAATGCCTCGAGACAATTTTCATTTGTTCGCATCACTAAAAGTAGAATTTCTCTTATTTTTCAATTTAAAATCCTTGGCATAAAAATCTCCTAAGAATTAAAAGTTTTTTTTAATTTAATTTCGAAAAATCTCTTTTATTCTTCTTTTGATCATTTCCTTTTATAATTTTGTTACAATTCTAAAAAAAAATATTTTCATTTCTTTAATATTTTTCGTCCAAATTCCTCCGGATTTGGATAAAACTTATCACTTTCTAGAATCTCTAAATATTTATTTTTCATTTAAAATGTTCAAAATACTCATAAATCACAATAGAATTAATTGTGTTATATTTTCCGTTTTTCAATATTTAATCCATAATTTTAATAATAATAATAACAAATTTTCCAAATCTGAATTGACATATCGAAATAGAAAAATAACAACGATAATTGGACTAAAGCCAAACAAAGTATGGCAAACTTGAAACCGAAAACAAACTTTAGGAGGGGGAAAAAACAAGAGGGGGAAAGCCTGATGAAAATTTCTATCAGCAGCAAGCAGTTCGAAGAAAAATTACAAAAATCAAAAATTATGTTGATTTGTTTCTATGAGATAAATAAAATAAAATAAAATTTATTCGGAAAAAAACGAGCACTTTGTTACTTTGAATGTTTTAAAGGTACCGTAATCAAAAATTTGGTAAAATAGGATTTTTCGTGATTTATTTTTTTATCGATAAAAAAATATATATATTTTTTTCTTTCGTATAATTTGTAATTGTAGTCTTTCCGTTGGAATAGTTATCAGACTGTACAACGACCGAAAAATGAAGCAAATGATGTTTTAATTGATTGACAAATTCGGGTTGAATTTAAACTTTTTGCTTTGATAAGAAAATGAGAAACTAAATAGCATTAACGATCGAATTTAAATGCTATTTTCTCTTCAGTCGTGCTTAATTCGCGAAGAAATTTTATATTCGCTTATATTAATTGATCAAATGACTTTTTTTTTTTTCGATAAGATCTTTAAATCTCGAAATAATATTTTCTACTATAGAATTTAACTCATTTTTAAACTCTAAATATCTTTCGATAAACATTTGATTTTTCTATTTTCTAAATTTTCTGTGTACAGTATGATTAAAATTGCCTATAGTATGCAATTATTTTAAAATATAGATTTCGATATTTAAGGATGGTATCATTTATTTATTTATTTTAATTTTATGTGTTGTATGAAATCTGAACTCGAACATAAAATAATTCCCAGTAAACATTTCTATATTAAGTATTAACAACTAATATACAGTTATCACTTCGGATGCATTAAGAGATAATCTTCAAACTTATCTATAATGTTACTAGATATACCAACATTAAATTATTGATTATATATATATATTTTTTTACTATATGTGCATTAAAGTTATTACAAATGCTCATCTTGAAGATACAATATTTGTTTAGGTTAGCAGTGTTTGTTTATTTTTTCAACTTTGAGGATGAAATTATTAAGTTATTATACTTAAGAGAAGTGTAACAATTTAATAATTTTAAAGTATTTTTATGGATAGAGGATAACTGTAACAGGCAGTAATTTTTTTTATTTAATAATTATATTTATATGCGTGTTATATAATGTTTGGTATCTGATAAAATATTTTTTTAGACTGTCGCTTTAATTCATCACGATTATATTCAATAACAGTTATTACTTTTATCTTTTCTGTAAAAATAAAAGTCTCTGTTCCAGTATATGAAACATAGATAATTAATATACCGTGTTTTCTAATTGAGAAAAGCTGCTTAAATGGTTAATATGCTGTGCATGATCTGATTTATGTATGATGTATGATTTATATATGATAATTAATCAGCGAGTTAAAAGTCCTTCTTGAATTTTTACATTAAGAACTTCAAATTTAATCAGTAAAGAACTGATAGATGATACTCTATATTTAATAATGAGAAAGAAGCTAACTTATCTAGTCATAAGAGTTCTTTTCTAAACAATTTATTATAAAAATGGTTAACATATATTCACTTTGTTCGCAAGTTATCTCAAGAGCCTTCAAATTTTGCGAAATTTTGCTTTGTTATTCAAGATATATGTCTATGATGGTTCAATATGATTCCTTCACAAAA
>WUQG02186207.1:0-22408 GCA_011317285.2 Androctonus mauritanicus
CTTATCTGACAGATTAAAGCGAAGCGTTCATCAACTCTGCCATTTGATGGATGTCCTACCATCTTTTCACCAAACCTTAATTCACTGTATGTCAATAGACTACACCATTCAAATGCTGTCAGTTTTTTCTGTGGAATTGGCCAACTCCTTTAATCTTGATGAGCATTCCAGTCACCTTGGATAAAGAGGTCATTTTTATCCCAAACTTCTATAATATTATTATTTTATCTTAAATATACTTATATATTTATATTATAAATTTGAAAAAAATTATTTCATTTTATTAAACTTCAAACAATAAATTTTAAAAGAGAAAATACGTTTGCATCCAATTAGTTTATATAAGTTTAAAAATTAAATTTAGCACTAATAAAAATCATCCATAATTAAATTTAAAATAAAATTAAAATTTTCATTTAAATAATTGTTAATAATTCTCTAATTTAATTTAGGATATCTTAAAATAATTCTGCACAAATTCCAAATATATTTTACAATGCCGCAAATTGAAATAAATAATATCTTTTAATTAAAAATTTATATTAATATATAATTAAATAGATCCAGAAATAAAATAACACGCTCTTTTTTAATTACGAATATAATTTATAAAAATTAAACGATGATACCTTATATGTAACATAATTAAAAAAAGATCGGTAATTTAAAAATTAAAAAATTCTTTAAAGAATATTAAAAATGATTAAATTAGAAAGAAAGTAACTATTTTAATACGAAATTAAATTAAACGAATTTTTTTCCCTTCTTGTTCGAGTCTTTTCTAAATCGTTTTACTTAAAAGCAATTTTAATCAAGTTTAATTACGAAAAGATATCCGCTTCTGCATTGCAAGAGTAAGAAATTCATTCACTTCACATTCAACTAGACGAGGAAAGACCATTTGTTGTACCTTAGTACAGATAACAGTAAATGTGCGTAATGAATCTTCCTGTAGCGTTGTTAGCTCAACAGCCATCCAGTAGACCTTACGTTCTCTGGAATTCAGTACACGATGAGAGCAGAAAATAAGGACGATACCATAGCATGTTTGTGCAGCTTTAACTGTATACTGTGTTTAACGGTGCATTTCTCCACAGGTTTGCTCGCAACTAAGTTTTACTGCCCTACTCTCCTCTTTTATGTCTTGGTGCTTGTTTAAGACTGCTAGACACACCCCGGACATTCCGTTAACATCTAAAACATTTGTTGGAAATTCATTATTACATTTTCTGTTGCGCAAAGCAATAAAATCTACTGATGAGCAATGCAAGAATATTATATATATTGCATGTGGTAAGTTAAGCAGATGACTTTCTTCTTGTAAAGACATTAGCATTAAGAGTAATCACTGTTCTCTCCATTACACAATCAAAATTAATATATAATTTTTGTTATGTTTTAACGATCACTTGAAAATGTTATAAGAATAAATTTGCAAAACATTATCTTCAAATCAATAAACTACAACTTTATCTGAATTTTTATTCGTGCAATTTATTTTAAAAATTATTCATGACTTGTATATTTTATATGCTAATTTGTGTTAAAATATTATTTACTTTATATGTATATATATATATATGGAACTGCTCCTTATAACAGATTGAATTAATATTTTTATGTAATGATTTCTAATAATCCGCACGTTAAATTTAACGTTAATGTGTGGAAATTAATATATATCCTTATATATTACATTAATATAGCTTGTATCCATGAGAGAAAAGATGGAATTACTATATTTGTGTAAAGAGTATTAATGTATCAAAATATAAGAGTAAGCAGTAAACATAAAATACATGTAAAAATTTAATGCATGTATTTTAGCATGTAAAAATAAAATAAATACTTCTTAATTATAAACACCATATACGGATCATTTTGCATTTCTTTTATTTATATAATTTTCAGAACTATATTTTTAATAATACGGATAATTACATAATCCAAATTATTAAAAATATTATTACAAAAATATATAAAATCATGCTGAATATTTTGAAATTATTAAAGTATAAAAATAATATACGTAAGTTATGTATATACATAAAAGAATGTCTTCATTAATAAAAAAAGAATTGAAATGAAAACAACTACAATTACATATAAGCGAAAAATTTAATTGATTTTCAACAAAAATATTTTCAAGTAATTTTTTTTTTATTTTTGAAAGTAGACTGAAAAACATTACATAAAAAAGAATTACTTTTATTTTAGATTCAATTCTAACCATTCTCGAAAATCCCAAGAGGAACATAGTTTCCAATAAGAAAGAAAAAGAGGAAAATATATAAAAATATAGCGTCATAGTTAATATCTAAGAAAGGAAAAAAATTATATATATATATAAGCTATACACATATACAGGAATTTGCTTTTCCTCGCGTGATTTGGATTATATAAGCAAAAAGTTTTAAAAATTCGAAAAAATAAAACTGTTTTTATATTTTAGGGAGAAAATTACTTTTACCCCGAAGACACTTACAGCCAAGAAAGATAATCACTCCTGCTAAGAGAAAAAAATGCAAGGGGGAAGAATATATAATTATGTAAACAGTTCGTAGAAATCATTAAAAACCTTAAAAATCTATAAATAAAAAAGCTAAAATATCATCTCACTTTGCAAATTTTTTTATAAAATAGATTTAAAATGAACTACCGATATTAAATAAAAAGTTAGACGATGTGTACTATTAGTTTTTACAATATTTTCTTCTTTTAGTAAGCTTTAAAAAATCAAATAAAGTGAATAAAAATAAATATCAAACTAAGTAAAAGCTCATTTATAACAAATTTATAACTTTAGCGCTTATGGAATATAGAAAAATTTTATATTAAATATAAAACTCTCAAAGAAAATATTTTTATATATTGATTTGTTTATTTTTTATTTATTTATTTATAAAAATCATATTAAATATTCTATCAGCGATTCTATCTGAAAATAAATAAATTATACTACACTTATAACTTATTTATGACCTTATAGGATAACTCTAGTTATTCTATACATTTTCTTAATATTTCTTGCTGATAATATTTTCTGAGTGACTATCTTTTTAAATCATATTTAAATAAATAAATAAACATAGACAGTTTAAATAAATTTAATTATACAAATTGTGTTATTTTCTTCTCTAATTTACAATTTAATCTCTTTATTTAACAACTTTAATTTAGCACGAAGTAAAAAAGTTGTTAGATTGGGAGAGAGACAAATTTTAACATTATCATTTGGACAAGAACTAAACTTTTAAAGTTCTAAAACAAAATAAATGCGTATAATTTATCTAAACTCTAAAAAATGTGTTAGAATTTTTAAATAGTAAAAATTAAATTTGAAACAGAAGTAAATGAGCTGACAAATTTTTGTCGTTTTGTTGTTATTGTAAAAGATTAACTGATCGAAATTACTTAATTTGGTGTAACTACGATAAAACCTTTTCTAGTTTATATCGAAGATAAGTCAGCAAGATAACAAAGGTTCTATAAATAGTTTCTGAACTTATCTATTTAATTTAGTATAGAAAATTAAAGATTATTCTTTTTTTACTCTCTAACAAAAGAAAAATCGAAAGAGATAGTGGGAAAAACAGATATATTCCCATGTTCAAATCCATTGATATTTTGAAAGGACAACAGGTCTAAATTCTAGAGAAGTAGCTGGAGAATTCGATCGTCCTATACTGACTTTTCACTTACTTCGAGTTAGAAGCTCTCAGACAAGCTTGTCTTTCTGTTACGCTCTCAATTCTCCAATCTCTCTCTTTATTTCTCTTTCAATAGCCATTTTTCTAAAAAGCCATCGTTTCCTCTAATGCGACTTCAGTTTACTAGATGACTTGAAGAAATTGGTTTGCTTCCGACTAATACTTCAGATGAAATGATTTATCATAAATTGATGTTCAAAAGTTGTCCAAATTCGCTTTCTGTATTTCATTTTAAAGTCAGTTTGCTTCTTATAAATGGTATATTTTTTCTTTCTTGTTAGAGTATCGATTAATCGATTGTATCTTTAAACTATTAAATTATTAGTATACAATGATTATTAACATATAAAATTTAGAAAAAATTTTTATGTGAAGGTTCAGAAGATAAAAACATTACAGAATTGTAGTAACTCTAAAATTCTTAATAAAATTTGCATATGATTTTTTAATTGATTTCCTGTTATAAATAGAGAACTTTTCTTAAAACAAAATTTATACGAAATATATATGGTATTACGAAATATTCAAATTATTTTAAGAAATATAAATTCTTGAAAAATTTTTCAAAAAATTATGCATAATTAATTTTTTCGCCTTTCATAAACATCAATAGGCCGCAAAAAACTTTAAAAATAGTGAAAAATTATATAAATTTTATTACAACAGATCATAAATTAAATAATATTAATTATAATATTTAAAACTATTAAAAATGAATTTTTTAATCGTGCAATTTAATATACAAATAAAGTTTTAAATCTTTTCGACTTTTATAAAGTTGATGAACATCAATAAAAGTTTTTGAACTCAGTTTTCTTACTATAATTTATTTTACAGTATTAAAGACTTTTTATAAGTTTAACCAAATGTAACTTTTGTGCTACGGTTTAAGTGAATTATGGCACCCAAAGGTGTTTAACTATTTTCCAATCTTTTCGAATTCCTTCATATCAAAATTGATCATATTTTCCATTTCTTGAAATAAAAAGGAGTCAGAGTTCAATCTACACTTGACACAGAGCTTAACTATCCTTGTTGGTTGGAGAGCTGTAAAGCGTTATAATTGACACGAACTTCCACAATTTATAGTAGCCTATCAAGAGGCCTAATAAAACTTCATTTTTTCCTTCTATCTTTGCCTTTTTCCTTTCTATCAATATTAGACACTGACAAGTCTGATTCGTTTTCAAATTTGAAAGAAAATCTCGTAAATCTGATTAATTCAAACTTGAGTAGTGTATAAGAAATGTAATAAAAATGGCAAAAATATTACATACCAGTATTTTTATTTGGCATATTGGTAGGTTGAGAAATTGAAGGAGGCCTTCTTGTGAACATTGGAGCATCTATTTCTTCAAAAATTTTTTAAAAACAATCATTAATATACAATCACAGAAATATATATAGTTATATAGATGTTATATAGATTTTAAACTTATATACTAATATTTTCATTTTAATAATTTTAAAAAATAAAACTAAAAAATTTCTTATTACAATGAGATAAATATATCAAATGATCGAAGTAGCAAATCTAATATAAACTTTAAGAAGTAATATATATATCATATTTTATCTTTATTACTTTAATACAGTTTTTTTACGAGTATTATAAAATAATAGTTAAGATCATTTTCTAATAGCTTTTTTTCATGTTTATAGATTTGAGAAACGAAGAGAAAAATGCTCTTTTTTTAATTTACTTGATGTTGACTGAAGATTACGAGCAGTTTACAAACATCGCAAATCTGTCACAGGATTTCTCTCTTTCTTTCCCTTCATCTGCGAAAAGTAAAGTAGGTTTTGGACGAAGTTCAGAGCCCTCGGGGTTTGTGCAGACTTCATCACAAACTTGTTGACAGAAACCGCAATACTTTGTGTTTGTCTGCCCGGTAATGGTTGCAAAAGTGAAAAGTGGACAGATTGACGGAAAGTTTTTAAATCCCTTCTTTCAAAAATATTAACTATAAACTATTGTTTGCTATTTTTTTCCATTAATCATTTAAGTCAGAAAATACTTAAATATATTATAAATGACCAACAGCTGCTTTAATCAAGCATATACACTTTTTTTAATGAAAAGAATATAATTTTTGCGGAACCAATTTTATTATTCTACAGCATTACACATTATAGGAACAATTCATCTTGTTTGATAGAAAAGAAATGTTAAAAAACACTTTCAGTCAGTGACATAATGAGTTTCTAGAATTGATTACATTTCCTCCAATGAAATTTCTTTTTTTATTTCATTAAAACTTCCTGAAAAAACATTTTATGAATTCATTGAAACCATTTACTGAATATCCATGATAATGATTACATTTCTCTTGAATTAGAAAGAAGAAAAAAGTATTGCTTATATTGTTTCTTTTTTAACTTTCAAACAAGTTTTTATAGATATTTAATACCTTTATATGTTCTATTGCATCGTTTAGGATAAAAGATCTATCAGAAGGATTGATTGAGTCATCTTCTAGCACCATAAACTTATCCTCAGGTGGGAGTGATTAAATGATCATTAGTAGAGTGACTGACTAATTCATATCTAGTGATTTAGTACTGCTGTTTGATAGGAATAGTGGTAAACCTTCAATTTTGTGCAGCTATATAGCATAAGGAAATCATATACAACTGAATTATAGTATTGATCGTGATGGATAATGTAAATGCTCATAAAATAAATAACAACACCAGTTGCTTCAACAGTTTACAATTTTTTAAAACTGTTTTAAGTGTAATAAAATTTAAATTTTAAAAGAGAGTTTCTCATTTACACACTTAACTATTAATTTAAATTTCAATTATTTAATTAAATATTTTATAAATTAATTAAATTAAAATAAGCAAATATTTATTTATAAAAATTAGTACATTAATTCAAACTAATTTACATTTATGCAAAAATTTTATTACTATTTATATATAGAAAATATAATTAAAATTTAAAATTATTATTAACAGAAGTAAACAAGTCGTATATCTACGTTTATAAAATATTAAAAGAATTATTTTTTGAAGTACAGAATCAACTAAATGTTTTTTTCTTTTTTTTGAACAAAAAATTTAATCTCTTTTGTTTTTCTACATTTATAATTTTGTTGTTATCACTACTATTAGTACAATGTCTTCTTTGTTTGCATTATGCTACTTTTAAAAAATAAAAATTCAGAATGTCGAATTTTCTTTATTCATAATAAAATATTTTAATATTTAAACAAAGAAAAATAACAAAAGGAAAAATGAATTAATGAAGAATGATAGCAAACAGGAAAACTTTAATTCAATATTTACTATAATATATCTTTTAATAATTGAATAGCCTTAAATAAAATATACTTCGTAATATATAAATAATTTATAATACGATAAATTTTTGGCTTAAAAAACTTCTTTATCTTTCTTTCGGGAGTTTTTCTTCTTTTATTTTTATTTATTTTTTAACTTTTTGAGAATTTTAAAAAATAAATTGCATTTATCATTAATTGATATAATTTCTATTACTATTTAACAAGTAAAAAAAATCATTTTATTATTAAATCTTTATTATTTTTAAGCGAATAAAGAGAATTTTGAATAAATTCTCTTACATCTACGCTCTGCTTCCAAAGAAAAATTTCATAATTAATAATCCTTTCTCGGAAAAAATCTAAGAGATAAAAAAAAATTAATAATTAAACTTAAGGGAATATTTCACAAAGTCAATGTTTAGAGATGGGTGAATATAAAAATGACTAAAACAAACCAAATCTATTAAAATAATAAATGACGTTAGATTAAGAAACATAATTGTTTGAGAGTAAGAAAAAAAAGAATGTAGAAATTAATAAATTGTTTACACTTTTCATTTTATAAATCAAT
Source organism: Androctonus mauritanicus (assembly GCA_011317285.2). NCBI lineage: Eukaryota > Metazoa > Arthropoda > Arachnida > Scorpiones > Buthidae > Androctonus > Androctonus mauritanicus. The sequence continues at coordinate 7,572 of WUQG02186207.1, forward strand.
TATAATATATTTTGCACATGAACTTCTAAAATTTTCAAAATCTGTTCTGTTCTAGATAAAATAAATATCTAATTTAATTGATATTACCGAGTTTAATATAAATTTATATAAACGCATAAGTATTTGCATTAATTCTTCATTAAATTGCGAACTTTTGAATGTACATGTTTAATTTAAATAAAATTATGAATGAAATTCCAGTAATATTTTATAAATTCTACTCAAGTTAGTAATGCAAGAATATAATTTCTAAAATTTTTCGAATTTCTTCTGATCAAACTATTTTATAATTAGAATTAATTGTACGAATTAAAAATGGAAAAAGTTAGTTTATTAATTGCATATTTTCTGTTATTTGATATCTATTAACCAAGGTTATTATATACCGGTATTTCTAAATAATTATCTAAATTATTTTTAGCTATATGCACTGATAGCATTGTTTTATACACGAATTTAAAGTTTTAATTATTCTTATATACTTATTCAAATCTTACAATGAAAGTGAAACTTGATCAAGCATTAATTATATTTAGATTAAATAAATATGGAGCGCAAACTAATGTAGAAATGTAATTGGATCGCCTTCCTGCAATGCATACTGTATTTAAAATTTTAATTAAAATAATTAAATTAAGAATTATCAACTTTTCGATTTTATTTATTAATAAAATTCTACATTTAAGTATCACACTTTAAATATCTAAATCGAGAGATCTTAATCTAGTTTCATTATTAATCAAATTTTTATATAGAGTGTATTTTTATATGTAATGTACATGATGATATAAAGTTCAAAGTGAATCAAGAATGTAATGATTCATTAACATATAAATTTATTGTTTCCCATAAAATTTTATAACTTTATTATATATATATTTTTATTTTTTTTATGATGAATACGGTGCTAAAATTTTCAATAATTTATTTTCTTACATATTAAACATTTCTTACGGTTAATTAGCAAGCATTTGTTAAATATTAAGAAAAAATTCGTAAGATAAAACATTATAAAACTTCTAGGCTATCTTAACCTATAAATCTAAGAGTAAAGAAAAAGATGGAGAGATCAAACTTTTTCTGATATTTATTTTATAAAGTCTGATCATTTTTAATTGAAGATTTAAGTATTCATTAATAAAGTTAATTAGAATACTTTATCTATTCTTATAAAAGATTACTACTTAATACTTTCTTAATAGAGTAGCTACAATTCTTTTAATTTTTTCATATAATGGCATACAGCAGAGAAACATATTTATATTCAACATAAGGTTACACAATTTAATTATTCAACGTAAATAAAAGAATAATATTGCTTATTAGTCGTAGCTTTATAAAGATATCATTAAGAAAATAAATCAAGATAGTATCGTTAATCGTTCAATTTTATTCGCTACATAAACACTTAATTAAGTTGTAGTAATTTAGATTTGTAACCAAAATGAGTAAATTTGATTAAATTTTGATGGAATAAATTTTACATAATCATATATTATACTTATTAAATAATTTATTATTTTGTCTTGTATGCAAATTGATTAATGCAGTAGTTTTGTTAATTAATTAAGTAAAGGAAATATTAAAAAAAAAAACATTAATTCTTTTTTGTTTGATGAAATGTAACATTTGTCGCCGAATGTAAACATGTCCATAGAGAAATTTACTATCAATCATATCTTTTTGTATATATAACCTATATACTTATGTGAGGAGAAACTGAATATAAAATTCTGCTAGATCAGTAAAATATATTTTTATATGTGTCAGGTTTGTCATTCATTATCGTGAAACTTAGCTTTGCAGGAGTCAAGTTAGAGAGGAGGCAGTTCTCTTTCGATGATTTTGTGAAACATTTCTGTCATTTTTCATTCGATTCTCACCGGGGGAATATCAATTTTAGTTGTCAAAAACATCATTTCTTCAATTATAAATTAGAAATGAATATGACTATATAAGCTTAGATTAAAAAGTATTTACTATTTTATTTTTAAAAAATAATTAATTCTGCTTTAGTTTATCATTAAAAATAAACTTTAAAAACATAAATATAAACAGAATTTAATTCTGCCTAAAAATAACCTCACAAAGATTTATTTCATGATAAAATTCTATAAAATGTATAGAACAAGAGAAAATTTTCCTAAATCTTCACGAATTCTGTATATATCAAAAAGCATAATCAAAATCTTCACGAATTTCTGCGTAAAATAACGTTTAAATAAATAATTTTAAGCACGTTAATTAATCATATTAAACTTTTAGTATTTTCATTTATTTCTTTATCATATCTTTATTCACCATTTTTTTCTATTACTTTATAGATTCCTTTTAATTATCTATAATATTTTATCAAATTTTTAAATTATTAAAATAAAAAATTAAGAACTAAGCGTCTATAACTCAATAATGTTCTTTGAAAGTATGAAAATTTGATAATAAAAATAAGATATATTATTCGTGATAATACTTACTGTATAAAGTGATAGACCCTTCGGTTTCTCCTAACGTATTTTTGGCAATACATTTATAAGCACCATAGTCTTTCGCTCTGAGGTTACGAATAGTTAGTTTCATATCCACCTTGTACGTATTTTGTGATATGTAGATATCGAATTTATCGCTATCAGTTATAATCATATCATTTTTACGAAGCCAAGAATTGGAAGACAGAGGATACGCTTCTGTATGGCATTCCAATTCCACATCCGAAGCTTCAGCAGCACCTACCAGCTGATTTGGGATCCATATCATTGGAGGAACTAAAAAAAGAAAGAGATAAGTCATTTCATCCTGGTATAAAGTGAGAGCCATGTGTCATTTCACTGAAAGGAGAATTATTCTTCTAGGATATTATCTCTAATTTCTTTTCCAATATTTCTATCGATACAATCCAATGGATCGATTATTCACTTGTCTCTCTAGAAATACTTTTAAAATTCAATAATAAAATTTTTACTTTGATATATATATATATTATTTCGATATAATTCGATTGAAGATTTTTTTAAAATTTATTTATTCGCTTACGATTTTTATCAAAAAAAAAAAAAACCTGAAAACTTTGATAAAATTTTAAAATTTTACAAATTCCAATACATCTTTAAAAAGTAATAATAAAATTTGTGTTTTTGATATATTTTAAAATTCAATATATAAGAGCTGAAAAAAAGAAATAAAATCTTATAAATTTTCGAATATATATATATATGTATAATTTTTCTTACTGAATCGATTTTTATGCATTCACCTCTTTCCTTTTGTAACAAATCGATTTTTATAAACTTTTACAAGATTAAAATATCTTTTAAAAAACGATGATAGTATATATTTTAAATGCAGATTCCTTATGATAGATTAAGTGCAGAAATGTAAAATATTCCCTTTCCTATTTTAAATTCCTTTTAAACTGGCGACGATGATGATTATATTTAAAATTGAATTTCTTTATATCGTTAAATATGATGATGTCTGAGAAGCTAAGTTACATTTGGACTCAAAATGCGTAAGAAGCGTATGAAAATCATTTAGATAAAAAAACGTATAAACATTATAAAGATTAGGAACATATTTTGTTCAAATACTTCTTAACTTTATATTATGATTGCCATCAAATTTGATTGTAGAACACCCATAATGATTATAATAACTGACAAAAGGTGACAGAACGCTGAATACAGTAACAACAATACTAACATTAAAACTCCACTGAAGAGTATTATTATAACTCTTTTTTTTCCTCGAAAAAACTAAATCCGATGACAAAAAGCAATGAAATAAATGTGATAACTCATTTTTATGTAATATTTTACAACTTCACGAGTAAGGCAAAAAAGTACAATAGGCAACTTGCAACCAATCTAATCTAAGACTGTCATAAAAGCCAAAAGAATCTAACTTTTTCTCGCAACCAATAAAACTTCAAGCAATTGCAAAAAGATGACTTGAAATAGTTGCGAGTTGGTCGTGCAACTATTCTCGCAAGGCACCCCAGAGTATCTCTTCTGGGAAGTGCAGATAGAGCTTGTTCTGTCCTTACTAACAAATGGAATGTATCCAGAGAGGTTATTCCGTAACGATCTATCGAAATTTTCAAAATGTTTCGAAAAGTGAAAAGACTTCTACAGAAAGTAAAATTTTAAAAAAAGCCGAACACTAAAAGCTTAGAAAAATTATTTGCGATATATTTTAAAGTAGTAATGCATTTCAATTTATTTGATGATAAATGTTTAATATTGCCTTAGCAAATCTACATAATCTATGTAGTAAGAATGATCATATTTATCAAATTTTTTCATAAATATTTTTGAAACTTTGATAATTAGTATAATATTAATTTATGATTTATTTATTTCAATTTAAATATTAAAGTTATTAATATTAATTTTCGTACGAAAAATATTTAATTAAATTGCTGATAATTCGATCAGTATTCTTAGGCGGCATTCATTACAAAAAAACGGGTGAATTCACATTCCAAACATTATTGAAGACAATATAAGTCGAATGTAACATTAAAAAAAATAAAGTTTTTTTAATCATTTCTTTCCAAGAAATAATTTCTACTTCAATTCATAGAAGTAATATTGTGAAAATTACAAGAATTTTTTTTATTATTAAAAAATTTTAGTGACCAGCACGAAATTTTATTTCTTTGAAATTTTATCTACTATTAAATATCCGGTAACTATTTAATATATTGTATATAAATTCAAAATTTTCAATAAATAACCTAAATAGAAATAATGGAAAATATAAAAATCATACTACTTTTTTTAATCAAAATGTTAAGTCGAGAAATTTCTAATTCCTTTCTTAAATAGATTAAGACCACGTATTCTAATGTTCTTTTTTCGATTTTTTTCCATGTTCATCCTTTCCCCTTTTTGTAGTTTTCCTCGTTTTCAATAGTCATCTTAGGATTTTCTGTAATTCTGCAAGTTCTCTTTTCGGTTATTGTAGTTCAATTAGCCACATTTCACTTCAAAACACGTTCTTTATTCAACCGTTCTTCTCCAAATTAAGAAAAGATTTCTATACCAGTAATGTGATTAGAAAAATTCTAGACATTTGCTCGCACTCATTTCTTTGTCATTGTGATTATCCTGTCGATAAAGAATTTTCTTCGCATTTCTTTAATTTAATCGGATTCAAAAATTAAATCGGCTTTGTTTGTTGCAATTTAGAAAATGCATTTAACATTAAGAAAAAAATTTCATTTTAAAATTTGATATATAAAAATATATTTGAGCAAGAACTAAAAACAAATACTGTATTTAAGAATTAAAATATTCGACGAACAATTGATATAAAGAAATGATTTAAATTATAATTTGATATGATTTAAAAATAGCATTATGAAAAAAAGAATAGAAATATAAAAAAGATTTACATCTAAAAAAAGAAACTGCATAATGATGCATTAAAAAATAAATGGCAAAATAGCATTGATAAAAATGTATATAAGAAAATAAGACATTTTATACTAACAAAGTAAATACAATATAAAAATTATATACAAATATATTAAGAAATAACACTTAATCATAAATAGAATAATACATAAGAAAATAAAATTAGGAAAATTATAAAAAAATACATTTCAGATAATTAAAAAATTAATTATCTGTGACACATTTTTCAATAATTATTAATATAACATTTTTCAAAATATTAATTAATATTTTAAAGATATTTTATATTTTATTCATGTAGATTGTTATAATCTGCCATTTTTACCATTTATTGTTCTTATTGATCGTATCAACAGAAAATTTCGTAACTGTTAAATAAAATACATATATTTTTTTAAAATCATTACTTTTAATCTATTAGTAGTGAGAAAAATAAAAATGATTCAAATTAATACTATATTAAAATACTAAAAATAAATATTTTGAGAAATATGCAATTCTAAATCCGTCGAAGTTGACTTTAACGAGTTTTCTTCATGGAAAGTTTTTACAGAATTTTGCATTTCTCTCACTTTTAAGCTATCAAAGAAAAACTGCACCGCAATGCCAATCTTCCTTTCGAAGATAGCATAACTCGACCGAATTTTTAAACATATATATTTATTTTGTTTCTATAAAATAGTTTCTGCATTTTTTTTTTTTTTTTTTTTGTTATGCGGCCAATAGGAATCACGCAACAGAAATTAAGTAACATTGCCTCTCGTAAAACCAAGAAATTCAATATTATTGTAGACAATAGCAATCGTAAGTTATCGATAAATATGAGAAAAAAAGTTTTCATAATGTTCCTAATGTTCCATTTTATGACTTATGTCGTAAGGTATTTCTTAGAATCAAGTATATAATCTGCTTTGTACAAGATATATGATTACTCTGTAGAAATAAAAAAGAGGGAAAGAAGCAAGAAAATAAAAATCTAACCATACTTTTACTTTCAAATCGTTTGCAAAATGATAGTCACACATATTACGTTGTCATACAAATTCTACTTCAATTGAAGGGAATAAAAAGTGCGTGTAATGTAAATAGAATGGGAACAGATGCTACTTCATTTAAACTTCTGTTTTCTTAAGTTATGCTGTTTTAAACTTTATAGCATGAAGCGCATTATGGAAATTAAATATCTTTCTGGAAGATAGTCAGAAATGAAAGAGAAAAAACCTATGATCATTTATCTACTCTTAGTTTCAATAATCTGTCAGAAACATTATATTAGTGTTAGTTTCTTGAAAACTCATTCAAAGCAGATGTTTAGTCTGACGCCAAATTTATTTGCATAATGTATGCCTTGTTACAATCATTTTTATATTTACATCCTAATGTATCGAAGCAATGGCATGATTGTCAACTCAGTAAATCGTGTAAAGTTAATTCTTCGATCTTTGGATTTTTTAAAAATTGATATTTTATTCAAAAACATATTTGTAATTTGAACAATGTATAATATTATAAAAGTTAAACCATTTTGATAAATTACAACTTAAAATATTAAGTATAAAAGTTTTAAATTTTCATTGACAAAAAAATTGCATCATTTTTCTTTCGTTTTCAATAACATTTTCAATTTATTACAGCATTTGTTCTTGTTTAAACTATATAAAACTTTTTCTTTATATACAGTATATATAAATTGTATATACTGTTAAAAAGTTTCTCATGATCACTATATATATTTTTTATTAGAAAAAAAAATATATAGTATTGGAGTATATTATATCAATAAAAAATTTCATTTTATAACGACAAAAACATGTTATTTCAACATCGAAGTTATAAATTAATGAATTATAAACTTAAGTACGAAAATAGGTTATTTATATTTATTTTCTTATAAAATTCACTATTACATCCATATCAAGCTTATTTCTTTTATGAATAAATAAAAATATTGTCTTTCCCCATCCATCAAAAGCGGATATAGGAAGAGGACGGTAACATTTGATAAGAGATGGCAAACTGTCCACATAAGATTGAAAATCCATCACATAATAATAGTACATAGAAAATCTGAACACTCACATGTCACTTCTAGGTAGATTCTGCGGCTGATGGCGGGTGGTACCCCATTGGAAGCAATACACAGATAGGCTCCCATGTGAGACCTCGACACACGGATAATGTTGAGTTCTTCTCCACTATGCAGTGTTACTAAAATAAAAAATATAGAAACGAAAGTTACAAAAAAATATCGAAAATACTATCCTATAAAGTAAGATTCTACGACCTTTGGGATAGTCAGGGTGGCAAAGGTACTAGCAAACAAGAGCAGTATTGAAGGTCAGTGTGAAACAATAATAGGCTTGTAAATCAATGTTTACTTGCCCCTCATGGAAAATTTGCAATCGAGTAGAGTCTAGATATCTGTTTCCAAATCCAAGCCATTACCCAAAGTCGGACATATCCGCGTTCAATAGGGTCATAACAGTATTCTGGTGAACAATAATGGTTTCAATCAGTTTTTTTCCTTTTTTTGAAAGCGTCTTTTTCTTATGTAAACAAAAACTGGGAAAAATTGAATCAGAAGCATTTCCGGGCAGCTGAGGATACAAATAAGTTCTCTTTGTAAATTGTATGTCTGGCAAGAATCTCATTATGCTTATTCCTTTTCAGACAATGGTGCTTGCTTGAAATTACATTGCTAGTTGCTGATTTGTTTTCCATCCTCGATATTCTATTTAAGAATCGCATGAAAGAATTCTTTTTTATTTTTTTAAAGAATTAAAAAAATATATTAAAATATATACCCAAACTTTACAAATATATATGCCAAAAATTACTATTGAATAAAATACATAGGCCTATTAAATTTTAAAAATAATTAATATAAAATCGTAAAATGTATTATTTTTTTCTTTTTTTTACTGTTAATAAATCAGATATAGAACTTTAATTTAAAACTAACTGATTTTGCCAAGTTTCATTTCGTGTGTGTAATAATGTTGACAGAGCACTAGTAAACTCTCTCTTCGGTTCAGCTTTATCTATACAATATGTCATTATTGGAGAGAATTATATCCCCAGGAGTTATGCTATCCTCACCTCAATAAGGGATATTGTAATAACCTGCTTATCAGATTTGTAAGAATAATATTGCAATAACAATAGATTTTTGTGATACGGAGGATTAAAAAAAATATTTACAAGAAGTATTATTACAAAAATCGTCTATTTTACTTAATGTCAGCTTTTAATCTGATGTTTTAATCTTTAACTTTCAACTTTTTGTTTCTAGTAATAATTTTTGATGACAAAAAATAAATAAAATTGTATGAAAGTATTGAAATACTAAATATATATAAGGACTATTATATATATTTTTTTTATTTTTAAAGTGCTTGATTTTTAAAGGGATTTATTTTGTTTACTTACGAGTAATCCATTAAATGAATTACTAAAAACTTTTTAAATAAAACAAAAATTAATAAAAAAAAAAAACGAAAAATTATTTAAAACATAATCTCAAGGCAATCTATTCAACTATGCAATTGGTATTTTGTAGTATTGTTTATAAATGCTTCTTAATCATCATATTTATATTAAAATTTTAAGAATTATAGAAATTTGATGATGATGATGATGATTAGAAAAAAAAATTATTTATCAAGATAATCAATTATATATGTATATGAATCATCATATAGTCTGATATACTTCGTATTTTTTATGTTTATATTTAATTATTTTTGCTTTAGTCGATAATATGAAAATCGATAAATGAAAGATTTATGCATAATAAAGAGTAAAGAGAAAAAATCTTCCATTAGTTTTAAATCAAGAAAGAAAACAACTTTAAATTATACATAAGAATTTAATTTGATTGAAAGTCTTCAGGGAATTTTCCACGTTACTCAACTTAAATATTATAAAAAATATACTGAATAATGTAAAAAAAAGTCTCTCAACAAGAGAGTCTAATGTTTTTTATAGCCTAATGTAATAGCATTAGTACATCCGTCTTTTATTTTACTACAACAGAAACAACAGAGAGAAAATAAAAACATGTTACTTGTACAACAAATTTGAATTCGTAAAACACACAAAAATTTTACAACTTTTTTCTATGTTGAAGTTAATGATATTTTAAAGTCGCAGTCAGCGGATTCAAAATCTATTTTTATTTCTTTGCTGAACTATGCAAAAATTTCTTCTTTAATCGATCTATTATGTGTAGTTGAATAGTACCAATATATTCTAAACTGATAGAAAGTATGAAGTAAAAATTTATTAGATTTGCCATTTCTTTGAAGGCAAAATAAAAAAGCTGAGACAAGTTGAAAATTCTCAAAAATTTAAGGATTGATAATAGAATATTTAATCAAAAAGTAATTTACTCCTAAATAGCATTAAATCTGTTTATATTTGCAATAATAATATTAAAAATTTCAATATACATTATGAAAAATACACCCTACGAAGAACGCATTAAACGACTGAATTTAAAATTGAACACAAGAAATGCTACCTTAAACTCTATATATGTATATATACTATATATATAGCTTAAAGCAATGCGTGTGTGTGTGTATGTATATAGATTATATATATATATATATATATCCCTCTGTAGATGGGGACAGAATTCACTCATGTCTCATCCGCGTAAATGGTGCCCTCTCTTTTCCGTTAGTAGCCTGCCATATTTCTTCTGGCATTGATCCTTTTCCTTTCTCCTCATAACTTCCCTATATTCTTTTCACTTCCATATTCATTCTTCAAAACTTTAATCTCTGAGTTCGCGCCCTCTCTTTCAATAATAGTAAATATATATATATATTGTATATACACTGTATACTGTACAGTAAATTTTGAAAATTCATAACAGTTTAATATTCGACTAAATTAATGCCTATATGAAGATAATATCTATGTAAATAAATAAAATACAAAAGAAGCTCTCGTTTTATGCCGTATTCCAGTGGTCTTCAAACTTTGTCAATTTAAGGAACCTTTATGAGTATAAAATTATTTCGGGGAACCCAGGATCATAAACAATAGAATATTCACAATCTAGGTAGTAGGCCTTACATATAAAGAAAGACGTTTTAATATTATTTTATTATATTATAATAAAACTTAAAAAAGTATTACAAAATAAAGTTATTTTCACCAAAATATAATAAAATGATGAAAATAAAGACTTAACGATGAAAATAAAGTTATTTTCACCAAAATAACTTTATTTTCATCATTTTAATGAATATTTTATGTATATTTATGGAATCCTTTAGGACGTTTTGTGGAACCCCAGGGTTCCATGGAACACAGTTTGAATAACACTGCCGTATTCTAATTACAGATTATTAAATGGAAATATCATTCCAGAACCTATGATAGGCTACCTAGACTAGTGATGGATCAGTTAGAAAGTTTAATATAGAGATCGGTAAGTCGAGCTCTGCCATTTTTGAAAAACTTGGAAGAATAGAGCTTGGATTCGATACCGCATCTTTCAGCTGAAAACTAACAGGCAGCCTCGCGTTAATTCAATCGGTTACAAAAATATACTATAACAATTAACAAAAAACAGTATATGTTATAATTAAAATAAACTAAATCTAAAACTCTTCGAAAATCACTGCTTAATAATTGATGTACAATATATTAATTTTTTTAAAGTATTATTCTAGAACATATCTCAAGTTAAATTATGTCATTCTTAGTTTATTTACATATCAAGATTCGAAGCTAATAAAATCTCGTATTTCTTTTATATCAATTTTACTTCTTAATATATTATGCAATAAGAATATAATGGAATTTTGTTTTATTGTATAGGATTGTACTATAGTTTCTCTTCTATCTCTTTTCTTTTCAACCAGATATTATTAAGTGGAGACATTATCTAGCATTCATTAGGGACCAGCTACCCATACCCATAATATGATTAGCCGTCAGACAAAGATGGAATTGAAAGTCCAGGCCCGGAATCTCTTGAAAAAATCTGGATGTATGAGACCCAGAATTGAACTCTAGATTTTCTGATGGCAAGCGAAGAGTTAATTGTACTAACGGTTAATATTCACGTTATATTTTTTAATTTTTATTTTAAATAAATAAAAAATTAAATCAGAGTTAAGAAGTTTTCGGTTTTGCTGAAGAATATTTAAGTTAACATAGAATCATACATATATATACAAAATTTGTAATAAAATATGTAATGGTATTTCTATACACATATTTTTTTTTTAATTAAAGTGAACAGTATTTAATTAGTAAAAATGTTTTCTGCAATTTTGATTTTGATATCGGATTAGTGTTATCTGTACTATACATGCTAAATTATTATATAATTTAGCATATATACACAACTGTTTATAAGTTAAGAACTAAAAGTTTTACAATTTTCAAATTTTGAACATAATTTTATATCATACTTGAAGATTTTAGCATTGGTTCCATTTTAGTTGAATCAATAATGTAAAAAATAAGCTACTTTTATTTTTCACTAGATGGCATTGCACGTTAAAGAAATACAACATATGGTTTAAAGGTATAATGTTAGTCTTATGACTTTTAAGAGATTAGATACAGTTTTTAAAGAATTTTTAGCAATAATGATTAAGCATTTAAATATTGTTCAAGCAGCGCGCCGAGTACCTAGAGTAGTTTAAAATATGATAATTGTATCACATATGACACTGCAATCGATTAAAATCAGAAATCGATATACAGTATTTGTCAGTTCGTTGGTTCGTAGCGCCTTTTTTAGTATAGCTATCAAAAATAAGAAAATAATAAATTTTCATTCGTTTCATCGATTTTACATTGTTTAATTTCAAAAAGTTAATTCTTTAACAGTTATAAATGACTTTAAGATTTTTAATTATCCTACAATACTAATTTCTTGAGTTCTTTTAAAAGAGAAATTCATCACTACCAATAGATGAGAAGGCAATCAAACGTAAAAGACTCAACAAAGTAAAGTAAAAGCATCAACCTTATCACCTTCAAGTTCTTTTTTTTTCTTACATCAAATCTTTTACTCAATTTCCCAGTTTAGATTTCTTCTCTAGCAGAACCTAATTTAAGACGAAACAGGACGTGTGCTCTAGTACTCCTAACCCAACTTTTGCAATTTATGTCAGTAAAACGGATCCAATTAGCAAAGTTCGGCAATAATAGATAGCCTTACAGCTAGATATAAATGTCGATAATATAGCCAAATTGAAAAATTTCTTACCAGTATACATAATATCGAACTTTTTCAATTTTATAAATATTTTTATCTTTTAAAAATAATATTAAAGTATTATGTATTGTAAATATTTATCAAATGATTAAAATTCAGTATTATAAAAATTTGTAATATTACAGATAATCTCTTTCCAATACTCATAAAATTTCATTAATTTTATTTACTTTTCATGATTTTTATCAGTAGGAAAGAGTAGAAAAAGAAAAAAATATTAGTTGTTTTACTTATTTATTTTTTATTGATTTACAAAAAATATTACTAATTTAATTAGATATTGAGAAAGTATTAAAATATAGTATATCTGGTAGGTATAATCTATTTATTCTTGAAAATTTTATAGCAATAAAAAAGTATCTAAACCATTAAAAATGGAATAGAAAATTTTATTAAATATATTTGGAAAAAAAACGCTATTTTTATAAATCTTGCAACTCTCCAAACATGAATTTTATATTTAAAAAGTCAAAAATTACATAGATTAATAAATTTTACTACTTCTAAAGAATACGAGTTATTTTATAATTATATGCATATTTTATAATAATTTTTTTCATTTAAATAATAAGATAGATTTTACTATCTAAGTCAATACAGTAATTTAATAAGAAAAATAGATAAAAATTGTTGGTTATGATAGAAAAATTTGAAATCCTTGTGCTACCAGCGGAAGTTTCTAAAACATAAGTAAAGGAGCGGAGATTTTCAGATGTGGTCCATAATGTGTTTTACAATGACGTCAAGTCAAGACCATTTAAGCTTTTTAGAATGAAAGAAGACAGTAAAAGAACAATGCTTTTATGTTTTATAAAATAAAATTCTACCAAATAAGAATTTTACTATTACAGATATACTCCAAAACAACCATATATAAATATAGTATAGTGCTTTTTATATGACTTTATAGTCATTCATGCAAATACTTCAAAAGTTATAAAGTGAAAGAAAAATTTCGATAAATATTTATCTTTCAATATGCAAAAAATTTTTCATTATTTCTTAAATAATAAAATATTAATTCATAAATTAATAAAGAAAGAAACTTTCTTATAAACAGATTTCTTATAAATTTTTAAACTAAACAAAATTGAAGGAATAGTAAAATATTATTATTTATTATATTGATGATAAATAATAAATTGACTTGTGGGAATAACAGTGATTTGGTTTTGCTAAACGAATTTGACAGAATAGAAAATGCAGATCAGGACTTAACAAATAAATTAGAAATGCACTATACAGATCTGATGGTAAATAACTACTAATTAACAACTAAGGAATGACACTGATTAAGCAGATAATAAATCAAATATTATTAATTATTAAGATATATCAAAAATTAATTCAATAACAGAAGAGTGTTGTTTACTTTTCGACAATAATGAATTATTTAAATAAGTGGATAAGTTTATAATAAAAATTGAAGAAAAGATTAAAATATTTGTTATCGAAGAAAATCCTAAACTGATTCACAAATTCAGAGCATGAATAAAATCGTCTAAAATTAATTTGAAAACACTAAATCAAAAGAACATTAGCTACTGAGTGAACGGAATTCATTTATTTTTAATTTTATTAATGTGGCGTACGCTTGATGAAATTATTTTTACATATTTTCGAGAGTTTAGCTTCGAAATTGATAAATAATAATTATTTTTCAATATTCGAATATATTCGATCAAATTTTGTCCATAATATATAAAAATCTATGACTTTTAAATTGTATCAAATCTAAAACTGAACTTTTATTAGTATAATGAATTCAAAAATGAATGAAATCCTATATATAATTGATATTTATCAATTAATATTAACATTTTATAAAAAAGATATCAATTTTTAATTTTTTGTCGTCTTTAATATATAGTGAATCGGGGAAGATGGTAATCGGGGGAAGTAGCCTATTTTTCTCTAGTTCGTTAATATTTAAACAGATGGCAATAGAAGATGGTTTATTATAACCTCTTATAAACCCGCCAAAAATATAGATGATGGCTATTATTAGATTATCAAATACTTGCATTGAAAATCGAAAAACTCCCAGTAAGTATTGAAATTTTCATCAAAAATTATACAATCATTTTTGAAGTATTATTATTAATCATAATAATATTAGCATAGTAAAAATTAATATATTTAATGTGTAGTGGATACTTTAAAGAATATTTTGC